>PVJN01011274.1:0-54566 GCA_004026805.1 Lasiurus borealis
GGTGGGTGAGTGGGTGGATGAGTGGATGGGTGGGTGAGTGGGTGGGTGGGTAGGTGGATGGATGGGTGGATAGGAATATAACGAAGCGGCTGGGTGTTTTGGAGAACATAGAGCTGCACAGAGGCCTGCACTAAAGCAGTGTAACCAGGAGCTGACATGCTGGAGTCGGGCTGTCTGACTCACTTCTGCGTGGCCTTAGCAAGTTCCTTAACCTTCCTGAGCATCCATGTGCTCCCTCATACACAGAGAACGTTCCCATCTCTTACCCGAGGGCATTAGGAGGAGAGATAACTGTGGTTATTAACCTCAGTTGTCTTGGGGTTTCTTCTGTACAAACATCTTGGTGTACCTCCTGATAACTTACTGTTCACACTGGGATCTGGAAGAATGTCACCCGTGTTCTCTCGCTATTGGCGACCTGTGGAAGGGCGTCCTGGTTTATCTTATTCTTCATGTTTCCACAGCTTCAGAAAGGTACACATTGCCATGCTCACTAATTTTAATTTTGGAAAATGTTCATTTTTATAAAAGTTTGTTTGTTTATACACACACACACACACACACACACACACACACACATCTATGCCTAAGCAACCATTCGACCATTTGACCCTTCAATTTTTCAGCCAGTAGCTATGATGTGCACTGACCACCAGGGGGCAGACGCTCAATGAACAGGCATGGAAACATGGGACAGACTGATGAATCTCAGAGGGAAAGGGGGAGGGGGAAGGGCAGGAAGAGATTAACCAAAGATCTTATATGTATACTAGAGGCCTGGTGCATGGATTCGTGCACCGGTGGGGTCCCTCAGCCTGGCCTGGAGAATTGGGCCAGAATTGGCAGTCCAACATTCCCTGAGGGGTCCTGGATTGTGAGAGTGCACAACCTGTGCACCGGGCCTCTAGTGTGTGTGTGTGTCTGTGTGTGTGTGTATATATATACACACTAAGAAAAGAGTAATATGCAAATTGATCTACCTTCACAACGCCCACCAGCCAATCAGGAGTGGGTATGCAAATTAATCCAGCAAAGATGGCGGGTTAATTTGCGTACACAGGCGCCAAGAGGCTGGGGGCGGGCAGGGTGCTTGCCTCGTTGCCATGGCAATGATGCAGGTGTTCTACACTACCCCAGCTGCTCCGGGTCTCTGGGTAGCATGGGAAGGCAGAAAGGCGGCTCCAGCCAGAGGGAAAAGGCGGCTCTGGCCAGAGTGAAGGTGGTGCTGGCAGCCAGGGGAAGGAAGGCCCATTCTTACACTAATCTTTGTGCATCAGGCCTCTAGTGTGTGTGTGTGTGTGTGCGCGTGTGTGTGTGTGTGTGTGTGTGTTTTAAATGAGTTAATAAGTTCAAATTTTCAAGTGCCTCTGTTCTGTGTCCTCCTGTGGTAAATGTCAATGGAGATAATGCGCATAAATGAAAGCTCTTTGAGGTCCTCCATATGTCGCAGGATTTAAAAAAGGAACCAGGAGATCAGAAGGTTCGAGAAGTGTTGCTTTAGCTTCAGTGACAGCCTCCTCTCCCTGCAGCGCCTGGCCTCCCTTCACCGGCGGTGCTCACCCTGAAACAGTGTCAGGGCGCCCCTCAGCCTGATCCGTGAGCTCTGATTCTACTGAGCCCCGTGCATCCGTCTGCACCCGTTTTCTATTGCTGCAGAGAAAATTATTCCAGAAGATGTCAGCTTGAAGTCACACGTACTACCTCCTCCTCACCAGTGTGGGTCAGGGAGCTGGATGTGTCTGCACCACGTGCTTCCGACTCGGGGTCCTCCCGAGGTCAGCCAGGGCTGCGGGCACCTGAGGACTCAGCTGGGGGAGAGCACCCCCAGGCTCACTGGGGGGCTGTTGTCGAGACACAGGTCCTTGCTGGCTCTTGGCCAAAGTCTCCTCACAGAATGACGGCTGGCTCTTATCTCTTCCCGCGGAGAAAGGTTTTCGGCTGAGGGAGGGTGAGAGATGGGAGAGAGAGAGTTGTATAACCTAATCTAAGTGACATTTCATGGCCAGGCTCTGCTGCCGGTGGGGGCCGCCACAAAGGGAAATGGGGAGTCTCTGGCTCAGGGAGCAGGGAGGGGCGTGCTGTTAACCGAGTTTTCCTTTCTTCTGTTCTGTTCGTTTCTCTTTCTTGGGTTGTCATGGCGATTTTTATTTGCCGTGTCATTCTGAGTGGAGAAAGACGAACATTTTTAATCATCAGTAGGCATTTGACCGCTAATTTTTGTCTTATACAAAGCCAGGTGTACATGCAAATAAAAGTCCGTGTAACTTATGTACAGAATCGCTAAAATTACGCAATCGTACATGGTCGCTCGGACATGCATATGCATTTCATTCTCGTCGGAACAGTGGCAACTGCTGCACAAAATGAATTCAACTGTTTTGGCTTCGTTTCCTGATCCCCATTCATCCCATCAACCTTCCCTCCCTGCGCCTCACCAGTGGGTAAGGACAGGTGGGGAGGAAGAGGAACTATAGGAAGTTCTTTAGCACAGGTGGTTGGCTAATCCAGGGGAGTAATAGGAGGAAAAAGATAGATAGAATGATCGAGTGTCTTAGTTGTTCGGGATACTGAGGATGCAGCACGTGCTCTCAGCAAGTTCAGGTGTAGGTGGGAAGGATGTCTTCTCAGCTCACTTCCTGTGGACTAGTCTTGGTCTCACTGACCTCTCGTGTTGCATGGAGCCACCAAAACCCTGGCTCGTGGGGTGTGGACCAGGTGGGAGTTAGGGGGCCGGGAAAGGAGGCAGACACACATGCCGAGTGAGTCTCTGGCTGAGGAGGATGCTCCACTGTCACTGACTTCACTTAACCAAGTGAAAGATGAAAGTTCAAATCCATGACAACAGAACATGGAACCAAACGCAGGAGCCTGCATGGACAGGTCACCTGCCCGGGGGCCCAGCTTGGCGCGTCGGTTTGGTTCTGGGTCCCAGGAAAGGGGCGCACCAGGGCGTGGACACCAGGAGGGGAAGGCCTGTTGAGGGCCATGTTGGATGCTGACTACCACCTCCAGTATCACTGTTCTGTCTTGTTCTTTTCTCCTTCGTGCTGTCCAGGGACTTATGTGCACACTAGAGGCCCAGTGCACGAAATTCAGTCCCTAGGCCTGGCAGTGACCAGGGCCAATTGGGGCCTCTGACTGCAGGCCGAGGCCTCCCTTCGTTCTACACCGCCCTCTGGTGGTCAGCACACATCATAGCGAGCAACAGTACTCCCAGTCTCCCGGGCGAACTCCCGGGGAGACACTTTGCCTATTAGCCTTTTATATATGTACTCGAGGCGCGGTGCATGAAATTTGTGCACAGGGGTGTGTCTCTCAGCCCAGCCTTTACCCTCTCCAATCTGGGACCCTTCGAGGGATGTCCGCCTGTCCGTTTAGGCTCGATTCCTGTAGGATCCCGGTAGGATCAGGCCTAAACAGGCAGTCAGACATCCCTCTTACAATCCAGGACTGCTGGTTCCCAACTACTCATCTGCCTGCCTTCCTGATTGCCCCTAACTGCTTCTGCTTGCTATCCTGACCACACCCTAACTACTTCTCTGCCAGTCTGATTGCCCCTAACTGCCCTTCACTCCAGGCCTGCTCCCCAACTGCCCTCTCCTTCAGGCCTAGTCACCCCCAACTGTCCTTCCTTGCAGGCATGGTCACCCCCAACTGCCCTTCCCTGCAAGCCTTCCCCCCCCCTAATTTCCCTTCCCTACAGGTCTGGTCACCCCTAACTGCCCTCCCCTGCAAGCCTGCTCCCCCAACTGCCCTTCCCTACAGGTTTGATCACCCCCAACTGCCCTCCCTTGCAGGCCTGGTCCTTCCCAACTGCCCTCCTTTGCTAGCCTGATTGCCCCCAACTGCCCTTCCCTGCAGGCTTGGTCACCCCCAACTTCCCTCCTCTGCCAGCCTGGTCACCCCTAATGCTCTCCCCTGCAGGCTTTATCACCCCCAACTGCCCTCTGTTGCAGGCCTGGGCCCTACCAACTGCCCTCCCCTGCTGGCCATCTTGTGGCGGCCATCTTGTATCCACATGGGGACAGCCATCTTGTGTGTTGGAGTGACAATCAATCTGTATATTACTCTTTGATTAGATAGGATTAGTCATCTCAGGTACTCTCCAATGTCACCTCCTCGGGGTCCCTCTGGGATATATGTCCTGTTCTCCTCTGTCATGTGTAACATCCAGCACATGGCAAGCACTGAGCATATGCTCATGGAATGAGGGGATGACTGAGTGAGTGAGTGAGTGAGTGAGTGAATGAAGCAATGGAACTTTCATTTCAATTCCAGCCAGTGATTTTTGTGTAAAATAATCCAATTTGAAAATTCAAGAAAACACACAAAATTGGCTGGAATATTTTTCTGAAACGTCTCCAGATATTGTGACGGGCTGCCTTTCCGATTCCAGGTGATTATCTTTCCACAGACGACCTGCGCTGGTTCTCGTTGTAACTCCTTCAAGTGGGGCCGCTTTCTGAGCTCTCCACAGCCTTCTCCCCGTCATGGTCATGAGCGGTTACTGTACTTGAGAGGGGAATTCATGCTCCCGGGACAGCACCCCATGTCTGCAGAACCCGTCCTGCTGGCAGTGATACCTTTATTTGGGGCCGAATCCAATAGCAGCGAGCCCGCCCGCCTGATGGTTTGCACATCGGCCGGGCATTGGGGGGCAGGTGATGCTTCCCGGCGTTGGTGCCCCATTTCCGGGGAAACAGAACAGAAAACGTGAGTGGAGCGAAATGAGGGCGCACAGGAGCAGTGAGGAGCGCATGCCTCCGAGATGTTTGGCTCACAGGTGGGCCTGTGCGGTGGCCACACTCTGGCCTCAGAGCGCTCCCCTCTGCCGTTTCTCCCACAGAACCTCACAGGAAAGACTCTGCTGGGTGTTCATCTCTCTTTAAGGCGCTTGTTAATCACTGTGAATCAGTGGGACCAAACCTTCCCTCGGTCAGTATAGTCCAGCCCAAATTCAGGTAATCTAGCAATAATAGGAAACATCACTAAAACAGTGATTATAGATGTGGTGGGGAGAAAGGTCTCCCCGTTTAATATTCTTGCGTGGTAATATAGGGAAATCCAGCATAACACTTCATATGCTCCCAGGGACATGTCTGCCGCCCAGGGTTACCGTAACAGGATAAGGACTATAACGTGTCTAAATCATCGCCTTCCTGGCAGGCAGGGCACACCCAATAAGGAGCATTGCTGCTGATAAACATCCCGTACCAACGAGATCATCAGAAACAACATTCTTGAGTGTAAACAAACAACCTAAAAAACTACCGAATTTTCCGACGTTTGATTCCCAGTGAAGGGCACCTGCCCAAATTGTGGTCTTGATCCCCAATGGGGAGCCTGTAGGGGGCAGCCAATCACTGATTCTCTTTCATCACTGATGTTTCTCTCCTTCTTCCTTCCTCTCTGAAATCAATACAAATATATATTTTTTTAAAAGATGGGAATGAGAAGCATGTATTCTTAAGCTTTTTAAATGATTTTTCTGCTATTCCAAATAATTAGAGAATAAGAAATGCTTAAAAATACTATTTAATAGATAAAAGTAAAACTGGGTATTACTCCTTTAATAGGTCACTTTAAAGTGGAACGAGCCGAGACCAGTTTTGCTCAGTGGGTAGAGCGTCGTCGGCCTGCGGACTGAAAGGTTCCAGGTTCGATTCCGGTCAGGGGCATGTACCTTGCTTGCGGACACATCTCCACTGTGGGGCGTGCAGGAGGCGGCTGATCGATGTCTCTCTCTCACCGATGTTTCTGACTCTCTATCCCTCTCCCTTCCTCTCTGTAAAAAATCAACAAAATAGATTTTTTTAAAAAAAGTGGAACGAAAGTTAAAAAGTAAAACAGAACATTCTCTTTGCCCTTAAAGTGTTAGCCTACAGTTCAATATGCTATTGAAAGCACAGGCTTGGTTGCAAGTCAAATGAAGGTGATGTTATAATTGATATTCTGAATTGTTAAGGGGAAGCAAAGGTAGAATGGAATGCTTTTTATTATTTTTTGTTGTTGTTGTGAGAATCTTATTAAAATACTTAATGGAATACAAACTGGAGACCGACTTCAAGGTCTCAAGTTCGATGAGATGTGCAGCCATTAATAATATGTATCACTTCACAGGAGGCTTTTGGAAAATAACTTTCCCGGCACAGACAAGGGCTAATGTGTTTTCTAACTGCTTTGCATTTTTCTGGCTATCTCAGGAAAAGTGTTGAGCACAAACAGTATCAAGTGTAATCATCATGCTTAATCCTGACCCTGAAAAACAGCACAAAAATCTTGGGACTACAGTTCCCACTTAAAAAATTAGAACTTACTAGTTTATTTACTGATAAATTCAGAATTTTAATTCAGTTGTTCTCAGTATGCTTACGTGCATAAGCACCTAAACATTACAATATTTTTTTTGCAGATTTCCCTGAAGTAATGATACCTTTTTTATTATTATTTTATTTTATTGATTATTTTACAGAGAGGAAGGGAGAGGGATAGAGAGTTAGAAACATCGATGGGAGAGAAACATCAATCAACTGCCTCTTGCACTCCCCCCACTGGGATGTGCCCGCAACCAAAGTACGTGCCCTTGACCGGAATCGAACCTGAGACCCTTCAGTCCACAGGCTGATGCTCTATCCACTGAGCCAAACTTGTCAGGGCTGAAGTAATGATATCTTCATTGATTGAAAGGACTAGGAAGAAATGCACTTGCTGAAATCTGAGTGCTTTTATATGTCTACATAAAAAGTAATTATTCATCACATGTATTTGAGAATTAACATGTACAAGCTTTGTCTCTTAAGTGCTCTTGGTTCATTCAATTTGTCATTTTTTAAATGTTAAATGTTTTATTGATTTCAGAGAGGAAGGGGGAGGGAAGAAGGGAAGGAGAGAGAGAGAAACATCAGTGATGAGAGAGAAACATTGATCGGCTGCCTCCTGCATGTCCCCTACTGGAGATCGAGCCCAAAACCCAGCATGTGCCCTGACTAGGGATGGATCGAATCAGTGACCTTTCGGTTCGTGAATGGACACTCAACCACTGAGCCACACTGGCCAGGCCATTTTTATCATCTTCTAGCAGCCATGCCAACAGACAAATTGAAAAAAACAATCAATGAAACTAAAAAAAGGAGGAGGAGGCTTACAAATCAGGAAATTTTCTTGCCAAAACCGGTTTGGCTCAGTGGATAGAGCCTTGGCCTGTGGACTCAAAGGTCCCAGGTTCGATTCCAGTCAAGGGCATGTATCCTGGTTGTGGGCACATCCCCAGGAGGGGGCGTGCAGGAGGCAGCTGGTCGATGTTTCTCTCTCATCGATGTTTCTGACTCTCTTTCCTTCTCCCTTCCTCTCTGTAAAAAAATCAATAAAATATATTTTAAAAAACAAAGCAGGAAATTTTCCTACCTATTGGTCTCAGGGAGTTGGAAAAAGAAAACGGTTTTCTTCTGATAGTGGAACATCTGGGGTTCACTCTCACCAGCCCTGTTTCCTAGAAGCTTCGTATCAAACATACTATTTTAGGGCATCTGCTCCGACCCACCTGCAAAAGAGAACACTGTCTCTGTGTGAGCAAACAGAAATAGGATCATTACCCAGAGTCCCTCCGCATGAGGAAACCCGGAGGCCTTTAGCATCGTTTCACTGCGCACAGCCAGTCCTGCACGCGGCGCTCTGGCCGTGGAGCGCAGGGTGGGCAAGCGTTTCTCTGCCAGGGGCCGTGCGGACGTTTACAGCCTCCTCCACGGGCCGGACACATCACCCACTTACAGAGGAGCCTGCAAGATTGGCCCAACATTGGAATAACTCACTCCTGATGCTGTGGCCAGACCACGTGGTCTCCCAGGCCTGCTCCAGCCTGGGCTGGACGCTCCCCACCCCCGCTCTGGAGCAGAGCTGATGAATTTTCCTAATTTTTTGACTAGCCTGGTCTGCCCTACTGAGTCACCATCCAGCAGTATTTGAGTGCCTTTTATTCTTAGTTTAAAAAAAGTGCAAACTTCATCTCTATACGTATACCATTGTGAAAAGCCAATGCAAAACACACAAGAGAGAGAGAGAGAAAAAAAAACATAGACAATATTTATAAACGCAGTATTTGTGCACGTTATAATCATCATTTCAGAGGAAGGAAGCAATTCTGAAAACAAACGGTCAAAGCTATTTTTACACTGACATTTTTCTTTTTTTTTTTTTTTTTTTACATATGCGCCCGTTATGGCAGAGTTATCTTTTCCTTCCTTAAGTTCAGAACGGTCAAAGTTAATTTCCTGCTGTTCAGTGTGCTTTTATTTGTTATTTAAATGGCTTAGCCGAAGTTAGGTCAGCACGCCAATTTATTTATACGTTTGAGCACATTGTGAGCTGGAAAGACAAAATCTGTATAAAGTATCTAGGTAAAAGTACTCCTAATATTTGTCAAGGGTCTATGAAGACATGCTTAGTAAATTAGAGCTGATGGAACATTCGAAGTAATTTATTAATATATTTTATATTTAAGAGTTCCAGTAACACATACAGAGTAACATAACAGATTTACCGATTTTTGCCTTCCAGAAGAATTATTTCCAAGAATGTTTTGCCTTTAAATAAATACCACGCATCACAGTAGATGTTGCGTGCACGTGTGTAATAGAAACGAACACTATTCTGCAAAAATATTGCCGTTATTGCAGAAAAAGGCATTGGTTTGATCACCTGTGTACAGGGAATTAGAAATAAGACCTTAGACTATTCTGACGACCTCACCAGAGGTGTAGCAAAGTTAGTTTTGCTCCCTTGAAAAATAGTGCCAATAAACCAAAAACATAGCTCGTCTAAATTGATAGGAAAACTATAACTTTGTGTTACAATTTCTTTTTTTCAAAATATATGATTTTGAAGTGGTTTAAGTAATTACACTTTTGCTCCATGGAAATATATTGAATCGGAGTTTTACAAAGAAATCATCAGGGGACTTGAAGAAAAGCAACAGCGAGAGAAAGGAATAAGAGACCCAACACCACTCCCAGCCAATCCCCGCCTGGCGCTGCCAAACTGCAGGAGCGACAGGACGAAGTCAATTCTCAATCAACTCCTCTTTTCATCGCGACTGGATGAAGCCCAGGAGAGGGAGAGAGACACGTGCTCGACGGTGAGCGTGAATGGACGAGAGATGCCCGCCGGACTGGGAGGAAGGAGGGTCGGGAAGAGGGTCTGGATGCGCCTTCAGGTGGAAGGTGAACAGAAGCCAGAACCAGGACCCGCTAAACGCAGAGGAAGCAGGTGGAGCTCCCGGGAAGCGTTTGCTGAATGAAGAGTTGACGTTGTGGCGGAGCATGCGTTCTCCGGCTGTCTCTCAGGACCTGCCCATCAGGATGAACACCTGTGGCCACCAGCCAGGTACATGCCCTTGACCGGAATCAAACCTGGGACCTTTCAGTCTGCAGGCCGACGCTCTATCCACTGAGCCAAACGGGTTTCGGCAGGAGTTCAATTCTTAATGTTCCTCTATAGTGCGTAGGAGACAGCCAAGCGGGCGTGCCAAGACGGCAGTTACAACCCAGCGGTGGGTTGCAGTGGCTTCTGGGCTGAAAGCGCACATTTTCACTGGGAAGACTGTGAATGGGAGGAAGGAGAGATTAGGGCCGAGCTTAAAGAACAGCAGCCTGCGGAGTGAGAGAGAAAGATCATCAGCAGGTGGCAAGGGACCGCCGAGAAACACAGGGAACACAGGAAGGAGAGGAAGACACGCATGTCACCCAGAGCAGCGG
Organism: Lasiurus borealis; assembly: GCA_004026805.1. Classification (NCBI taxonomy): domain Eukaryota; kingdom Metazoa; phylum Chordata; class Mammalia; order Chiroptera; family Vespertilionidae; genus Lasiurus; species Lasiurus borealis. The sequence goes on from PVJN01011274.1 coordinate 9,750, forward strand.
CCACCAGCCTTTGGGACCTCACCACCTCCAGGGGTCACGGCTGGTCTAGAGCAGCAGTTCTCCACCTTCCTAAGGCCGCGACCCTTGCATACAGTTCCTCATGGGGTGGTGACCCCCAACCATGAAATGTTGCTCCTGTGATGCATCGTGACGTAAATATCTGCATTTTCCAATGGTCTTAGGCGACCCCTGTGAAAGGGTCGTTCGACCCCCAAAGGGGTTGCGACCCACAGGTTGAGAACCGCTGGTCTAGAGTGTATGCTGCTCACAGACCGTTCATTCCTCCTCTGTATTGACCCGTGGTCTTTGAACTGACCGCCCTCCTCCTCCAGTCCCAGCCATCCCAGTCCTTCACTCTCCTGCCTCGTTCTTCCAGGCTCCTGGGGCCTCTCGGTAAAGCACCTCGTCCTCGGAGGTCACAGAGGTCACCGATCTACTCCCTGATCTGGCCTCCCCCTCTCCCTCAGGACCCTCTGCTCCTTTCCCAGCACCATGGTGCTCCGGTCTCCCCACCATCAGAGCCCCTGGGATGAAGCTTCAGCCTCTGGGCATGGGCACAGCCTCTGCCTCAGGGGGAAGACCTATCCCCCACCACCATGCCCAGCCAAGTCCTGTTCCATTGGGATTTCTCCGCCTGGAAGCCTCCACACCCCGACCCCCACGCTTTACTCCTCTCCCCGCCTTGCTGTGCCTCTAGACCATGCAGCCGTTCTCAGCCTGTGGGTCGAGACCTGTTTTCTGAGGGTCTCAGGCTCTACAGCAGTGACCCACAGGCTGAGAACCACTAGCAGGGTCGCCTGAGACCATCAGGAAACACAGATATTTACATGACAATCCACCACAACACGAGGAGCTGTGTTAAATGGTCGCGGCATTAGAAAGGTTGAGAACCACTAGAGCAACACCTGCAGCTGATGGTGGGTCCCTTTAACTGTAGGTGGCACTATCTTCACCTCGGTGCCAGGCAACAGAGATGCCACATTAGACGCCCAGCACAGATCTTTGGAGCAAATTACCAAACTCTGCCATTTCCCATTTCCTTCCCAGCCTCTGCCTTGCTCTGGTATTGCTGCCCCGTTGGAGGATGCACTTTTTTTAAAAAATATTTTATTGATTTTTCACAGAGAGGAAGGGAGAGGGATAGAGAGCCAGAAACATCCATGAGAGAGAAACATCGATCAGCCGCCTCCTGCACGCCCCCCACCGGGCATGTGCCCGCCACCAAGGTTGCGGCAAAAGGGGGTGCTATCCTCTCGGAAGGCGCTTGCCTAATGGGCCATTGTGCTCAGAACATCCCCTCTGCCAAGCGGTCTCCAAAACCTATCGTCAAAATAACATGCCGCCGAAACCGGTGTGGCTCAGTGGATAGAGCGTCGGCCTGCCGACTGAAAGGTCCCAGGTTCCATTCCGGGCAAGGGCATGGACCTTGGTTGCAGGCACATCCCCAGCGGGGGGTGTGCAGGAGGCACTGATGGATGTCTCTCTCTCATCGATGTTTCTAACTCTCTATCCCTCTCCCTTCCTCTCTGTGAAAAATCAATAAAATATAGTTTAAAAATAAATAAATAAATAAATAAATAAGCCTGTGAAAAATGCAATCTTTTGCTCCAAAATAAGTACTTCATATTCATCATGTCTCCCGATTCCAACTCCTAACTTAGTCATGCGTTTTCATATAACGTAAGTACTAAATGGATATACACCCCCCCGAACCCCGTTTTTGCGTTTCTGAACCTACAGAAAGCACTTCCCCCCAGTCTAGGCCCAACCTGATTCCGTTCCCAGCAGCAGCTCCTGCCTCTTTGGGAGGAAATAGATCTGTTGATACAAGCATAATTGGAAGTCGGATCAGAATGATTAAGTGATCTAATTGCTTAAATCAGACACAGACTGGAGTGACTCAAGACAATGAAACAGCGTGATGGGCAAAGGCTGGCAGCGGCCAGGAACCTTCAGTCTCTCTCAGCGGCTGCGGCAAACACTGGCGCGTGCTTTGCAGGATCGGTGACCTCAAGGCTCGCAGTGCAAAGGTTGGCACAGATTTAATAATCGTTAAAAGAGACGAGGCTGGTCGCGTTTTCACTTGGCATAAGGGGATGATTCTGGCTGATGGGGAGTCTAAAGCATTTTGAGTGTCACCATGGGAAAAAGTCAGATTATATAATACGGTTTGTTTATGTATGTGTTTATAAACTAGAGGCCTGGTGCACAGATTCGTGCACCGGTCCTTCAGCCTGGCCTGCAGGAATCAGGCTGAAACCAGCTCTCTGGATTGCAAGAAGGCACAGTCCAGGCCCAGGGACCTCATCAGTGCACATTCGGGGCGGGGAGGGACCAGGGAAGGGCTCCAGGGCATGTCTAGCCCATCCTGCCCAGTCCCTCCCAATTGGCTGGACCCCAGCATCCCAGCAGCAAGCTAACCTCCTGGTCAGAGTGTCTGCCCCCTGGTGGTCAGTGTGCATCATAGCAACTGGTCAAATGGTCAAAGGAATGCTCAGACACTTAGGATATTGGGCTTTTATTTTATATAGGATTCACTTTATTGGGGTGGCATTGGTTAATAAGGTTCTATGGGCTCAATGATAAGATATGATGCATCATCTGTATATGGCATTCTGTGCCCACACCCAAAGTCACATCTTCTCCTATAACCATGTATATTTGACCCTTTTTACCTCTTCTTCACTGCCATACCCCTCCCTGCGGGTAACCACCATACTGTTGTCTATGTCTGAGTTTGTTTGTTTGTTTTTCTTGTTTGTTCATTTGTGGTTTTCAGTTTTATATTTCGCACCTGAGGGAAATCATATGCTTCTTAGCTTTTCCTGCCTGGCCTTTTTTGCTTATCATAATATTGGAGAATGGTGTCCTCTGGTTTTTCATGGGAAAATGTACATTGTTCATGAAAAGGCTACCGAGATGCACTACGTGTAACGTAGGGACTTTTGTGATTCAGACTGATGATCGGAGACTGTCCTTGCAACATGACATTCCTCATCTGGTTTCATATCTCCGAGGTCCCCTGACAGGCTGTTTGCCCATTTGGGATCATTCAACACCAGAATGCCTAGTAAGTTATTCATTTAGTCAGTCGGTAGTTATTACATATCCACTCCGAGCTAAGCATTTAACCAAAAATGCAGACATTTTCATTGCAGGTGGGAATGAATTCTTTCCTTGGTGATCAAAGCAACATACAGTGGTACCTCGAGATACGAGTGCCCTAACATATGAGATTTTTGAGATACGAGCCATTGAGCAAGCAATTTTTGCTTTGAAATACGAGCAACATTTGAGATAGGAGTCATCGCGCGGATCGGCCAGCTGCACACGACCCACCAGTTTACCATGACTCGAGCGTCTCATAGTTTCCCACGCCTCAAGGTTACAGAACGAATTAAACTCATATCTCGAGGTACCACTGTAATAGGCATTTCTCTCATTCGCCAAACAGTTAAAAACAAAACTTTGTCTTGTCTCGGTCACTGACCTCTAAGCATATTTTAGGTCAGGAACCCATCCCCTGATTGGCTCACATGGCCAGGAAATATTTCTTGAGTGCCTACTATGTGCCAGATGCCGGGCTAGGCGTGAAGGGTACAACAGCAAGCAAAACAGACAGGGTCACTTTCTGACACACAGCGCGCGTACTGAAACGGAGAGGGCAGACCGTTTAAAGCTCAAGCGTGTAACATCACGGCAGGAGTCCAGATGGAAGGGTGTTGGTTTTCACAGGGCAGTCGGGAAGGCCTTTCTGAGAAGGTCATCTTTGAACCACGCATCCCTCTGGTGTGAGAACGGCACAGGCAGAGGGAGCAGCGGGGGAGTCGTGGGTACGGGTGTAAGCGGTATGTCCAGGGAGCGGTGGAAAGGTCATGGTGAAACGTGGAAAGGGGTGAGAAGATTGGAGAACAGATGAGATCGGAGAGGTCACGGTGGGCCAGATGGCGTAGGTGGCAGCCGCAGATTTTGCCCGCGGGCCCGTGGAAGCTGTACTGGGTGTGGAGCCAGGGGTGACGCAGTCTGTGTGTGTGTGAGAGCGTCACCCAGGCTGTGCGGTCAGCTGCTCTCGGGAACGAGGAAAGCCATTCAGCGGCGCCTGCATTTCCCTGCTGATGTATCCGTATACACACACACACACGTACAGTTCATTGGAGCTGTATTTACTGTAAACTCATGGTAGCTGTATTTTCCTGCTGACTTATGTGTATACACACACACACAAGCACACACACACACACACACATGCACACACTCATTATAGCTGTATTTTCCTGCTGACTTATATGTACACACACACATATGTACAGTTCATTGGAGCTGTATTTCCTGTAAACTCATGGTAGCTGTATTTCCCTGCTGACTTATGTGTACACACACATACGCGCGCACACACACACACACACACACACACACACACACAAACTCATTGTAGCTGTATTTTTTATTCCTATGATTTTTAGTGTCATCATTCTGGATTAGTTTCCAAATATTCTTTTTTTTCTTCATTGTATATGTTTTTTACTATTTTTTTTAGATCTTGTCATTCCAATTGTTTTTCTCAGCACAATATTTTCAAGCTCTTGTGATCCAAAATCCTCTCCTATCTGAGGATGAAGAAAAAGCTAACATCATCCCAAATCTTTCTGGACCACAATGTATTTGTAATTATCTTATGTTATGTTTTATTGGAACTTTACGTCTAAAAAGTCATTTTCTTCGTATTAGAAAAGTCACCAGTTAGCGAACAGATCGGGCATGTACTGAGGACGGGCATGTTATGGGGGGACATGGGAGCTTACACGGCAGAGGGCGTTGAAGGGGCTCCATGCCTGATACCACATGTGACTGAGTGCGGACAGCATGCGGCACGGTTTCCTGGCATCGCTCCCATTGGTGCCTTCATACGTATCTGTGATGCGCTCATCAAGTTCGAAATCCGCCTGCCTGCCAGCTGTCAGAGCGCGGGAGATCAGCTGGGAATGAGAGAGGTGAAGGATACCCCTCTTCACAAATGGAAGTGTTCGCCAAGGATCTTCTACTGTCATCAACCGTGGGCTGATGTGTTTGAGCAGAATTTTATTTATTTTTACATGCCACTTTTAGAGTGCGGCACTTGAAGGTACTTATTTTGAAAAAAAAACAAACTAAAATATAATGATAAGAAATATTGTTTTGAATTCAAAGAAATTATAATTTAGCTTGCCTAAGCTAGAAGACTGGCACTTTGTGAAGTGGATAAACAGCATGGGTAAGGATAAATCAAATTCCTACGAGGTGCCATTTAACCAGTTAACTGCCACACATCCAAAACGGGCACCATCCCCACACGCCACGATATTTTGAATTTAGTTTTTTAAAAAATCAATTTGCGATGGATATTATAAAAAATAAATATATGACTCACAGTTTGGGTGTTGTGGAATATTTTCAGTTGAAAAATTCTCACAAAACATGATTGTAAAGTTGGCCTAGAGATGCTGATGGCAGGCAAATGGTTAAAATCTCTAGTCCCATCCAAGTGAAAACCATGAAAATATGGCCAGATTTCAGTTTGTCATTCCTGATAACTCCAGTGTTTGTAGTAGCCAAAAGTGGCTTGGCTGTTTTCCTCTTCAAAATCCAAATACGCTTTTAAAAAGCGTGTTGTGCTCCTGTAACAGTCACCTACTCTGAGCAAAAGAAAAAGGTTTGGCACGCGTTTGGCCGCGCCTCTTAAAAAGCCTTCTAACACGGAGCCAAGAGCTTAAGAAAAGAAATGCAGGCGATTTCATTAAAATAAGAAGAATAGCGCCATTAGCGAATAACTCTAGCGTGAAAAATTAAGTGAGAACAAAAACAATCCAGAATGGCTTCACGCATGTGGCTGTGGACATTTATCGAAAAAAATCTATAAATTTAGCTTGTTTCTTACTATGTTCAAAAGTACAAGTAGATTTGTCTCTCATTTCATTTCTACTGATGCTGCATATAAGTACATTTATATCATCTTTATCGACAATATATATTAAGAAGTGTTTCTCCACATGATCAAGAGTGTTGACCTTTTCCATGTTCTAGGTGGTTAAGTGTGTGTGTGCTAGAGAGTAAGCACCATGAGCAGCAGGGAGTTTTTCTTCATATGGAGTTAAATTGTATGTTGTTGACTTAAATAAATAGAAGGAAAGGAAGGAGGGAGGGAGGAGGGAAGGAGGAAAGGAAAGGAAGAAAGGAAGGACACAGATAAGGCTAGAGAAAATGTCAGAGTGAAAGAACTTATTTTTAGCGTTATTCTGTACAATGATATTCTCAGGTTTTGCAAGAATTTGTAATATTTTTGGAAAACCAGATAAATAAAAAGTGGTTTTTATATTTTGAAAGTTACCATACATAGAATTAAAAAAAAATAGTAAAGTGTACAGGACAGAGCCAAATAGCTCACCTTTAAAACAGAATCCACTGGAGATGTTATCTGTTACCAGTTTCTTTCTTATAAAAAATAATTGAAAGAAACAGCAGGCTTCTCGTACTTCCAAACATGAAAGAAAAAAAACTTAATTTATAGATTGTAGATAAATACGCATGCCCAGTAGTTCTTCTGTCTGCACTGAGTCAAAGCTTACTTGCAGTTGGTGAGTTGGGTGGAGGTGGGGAGGGAGTGTGGTTATGTTCGACCTGGAATGGACTAGACCAGTTCACTCCCAGGTGAAGACCAAGTTCCCGCAGCCAGGGAGACCTCAGAGCCTGCCCAGCTGGTATCACACAGGCTGTTTCACTTGAACTTCACCCACACCCTCAGACGACCTTTTGAGGTGGCTTAGTATGAGCGAGGAGTCACTTTCTAAATCTCAGAGACGCGCCAACTAACTTGCAGAATCGAAATTCTGGCTCGGGCCTGTCCCTCCCTCGGTGAGCATCTCTCAGGGACAGTAATGGGCTGAGGCCCTCATGACAAGATCTGCAGGTCCATGTCCTTGCCACGGAACCTGGACCAGGTGCCACAGGCCAGACAGAAGACATAGGAGTTCAGCTGCGGATGACGAGGCTGCAGGCTCCCAGGAGAAGCAGAGGGCACCCCATTGGCCAGGAAGGAAGCATTCTGGGGACAGAGGAGATGTTGGGGGCCCGGGTCTGTGGGCGTCTGTGAGGACCTCGCTGCAGGGAGGCCAGGAAGGGAAGGTTGAAAAGCAGGCACAGCGCTCCTCCATCCGTCCGTCCGCTCATCGGCCACCACATGCAGAGGGTCTCATGCGCAGGCACAGTGCCCAGGGGCCAGAGAGGGAGGGCAGTGCCACACTCATTTAGGCGGAGGCGGAGGAGAGGCACTGAGGCTGAGGGTGGCAGGAAGATGGGGAGCGGATGGAGGGCAGGGATTCGCAGCAGGAGCCCCTGAAGCCGGTGTGGGCGCGTTAGCGCATCCTCCTTCGTGAACCGTGGTCCGCATCTCTCTTTCCAAGGTTAGGGTACGGGATCGCTATGCATATTTTTATCATAATTTCCCTCATTATTCCAATAATGAAATGTGTGGTAACATGTTACAGTATGTATTCAGTTTCATTGTGATGCCACTTTAAATTAGCGAACAAGAAAGGGTGATGTCATCATAAAGGGAGATCATTGGGTGGAACTTGTAATTGAATGGAATTGGTTCGCGCCAGAGTAATTGAGTCGGTGCCCTGTTTTCAGGATCAACTACAACAGCATAAACTTACATTGTTATTGGTTTGGAAAAAGCTTGTCACAGTGACACTGAGAATTAATTCCATAGGAAATGTTACAAGTATATAAACTTCATCTTACTTTCCTGTCTTTATACCCGAAGAGCAATACATGGACTGAAGCTTGTTAGACGGATATTGTGTTGTTCCCGTGTGCCATCATTCATTCACTCACACACCCCCATCCACACACAGACACACACATACACACACACACACACACACACACACACACACACTGCTGAGCTCCAAGCTCCTGAGAGCCAAGGCATAAAGGAAAACATAGAGGTGTCAAACTCCCATGATCTAACCAAAGGAAGTGTGCCAGATCATCAAGTAAGACCATCTTTTTCCACTGAAAAGAATGATTGCAAATATCCTGTCTAATAAAAGAATAATATGCAAATTGACCTTCACTCCAACACACAAGATGGCTGCCCCCATGTGATCAAAGATGGCTGTCCCCATGCAGACACAAGATGGCCAGCAGGGGAGGGCAGTTGGGAAGGACCAGGCCTGCAAGGGAGGGCAGTTGGGGGTGACCAGGCCGGCAGAGGAGGGAAGTTGGGGGCAACTGGGCCTACAAAGAAGGGCAAGACCCAGGCCTGCTGGGGGGAGAAGAAGGGGGAAACCAGGCCTGCAGGGGAGGGCAGTTGGGGGCAGTCAGGCTGGCAGGGGATCAGTTAGGCATCAATCAGGCTGGCAGGGGAGTGGTTAGGGGGTGATCAGGCTGGCAGGCAGAAGTGGTTAGAGGCAATCAGGAAGGCAGGCAGGTGAGCAGTTGGGAGCCAGCAGTTCTGGATTGTGAGAGGGATGTCCAACTGCAGTCAGACATCCCTTGAGGAGTCCCAGATTAGAGAGAGTGCAGGCTGAGTTGAGGGACACACACACACACCCATGCACAAATTTAGTGCACCTGGTGGCCACTAGTCATTATATAAAAACAAATAAAAATTAAACAAATCAAAATGATCTCTACAGTGGAATGGGCAGTATTTTCAAAATAGCCATTTTTCCAAAACGCAGAGCTGGTTTGCACCTACCGCTCCCTCTGTCTCGTGGGTGAAATCCAAGGGTGTGACGTTCAGTCGCAGCTTCGTGGAAAACCTACACTGTGATGCAGCTCAGACACCTTGACTCCGGAAAGATCTTTGTCAAAGGAGGGCATGCCGGAGGGTCAGTTGGTAAACTATGGACACGAGGTTGCCCCGCTGGGTGTGGCGGTCCCTTAGCTGGGCGCCAAGGGAGGCGTGCGACACGAGAAGAGAGGGAGAATGTCTGTTGAATATGATCCCTTCCCCCCTGCCCCCCAAATTCCATTACATTGTTTTTCCATCCGGCTGTTGCTGGTGGGGCTTCCGTCTTTCTGACTTGGTGGTGTATTGAGGCCCCTCTGGACAGAGCGACCTCTCTGTGGTCACCACAGAGTCGCCCTGGGTTTTGGGAAGTGTCTGCCAGCCCCGTGTGCAGAGCCCACACGTGCTGCCAATGAGGGATCTCTGCTTCGAGCTACGTTACCCAGCGTCCGTGAGGAGGAAGAACTGTTGGCTTGGGTTAACTTAGGATGTAAATGCACCTGCTCCGGAAGGAAAAGAAACCCGGGGAAATGCAGCTGTGCTCCAGGAGGCACTTCTGCTTCAGCTCATCCGGACGCTGAAGACGCCCTGGCACCAGAAGTGGCTGCTGCCGGGGCATCCTACGTCCATCCTGGGGTCAGGCCAGGCGGGCGCTGACACAGACTAGCCCTCTGCCCCTGCAGTGGGGGGCTCTCACGGTCCGGATGGAGCCCGTTCCCCCTCTCAGCAGCAGAGAAAGCAGTCGCTGCCCCCGGAGCCATGCTCCTGCCTCCTCCTCCGCCTTGGCACACGGACGGAGCAGGAAGTGGCAGGAAAGGGCAGGGCAGGGCCGGAAGTGCACGAGGGGACTCGTTTTCCCATGCTCTGCCTTCGTCTCAGGGCACTGAGCCCCGCTGATGCCCCCTTTTCTTCCTCGGCGTGAAGGCCTCGCTCCCGCCATCCTGTTAGCCCCTTGCCGATGGCAGTAGCCTGGTGACTGGTCCCTCACCCACATCCCCGCCAGCTCAGTCTTCCTGGAGCATCCCTGTCACCACGTGACCGTCTCATCACCCCGGGCTCCGAGGGCTCTCAGGACGCCCCACTGCCCGGGAGGCCACGGCCGCTCCTCGGACTGGCGTTGGGGACCTTACAATCCGGGGCGTTGAGGCCGCCACAGTTTGGATGGAAGAGCCGGTTCCGGTCGGCTCCATCTCTTCGCGGTCCCAGGGCCAGGCTCCAGGGAACCATCTTCCCCGGCCAGGACCAGCTAGGACCAGCCAGGGCCAGCCTCGCTGCATCTGCTGCTTTAAGACTGGTCGCAGAGGCTGTGCGGCCGAATGCAGAGCGGGCACCAGTCCAGAGGCTGGGGGAGGAAGCAGTGACAGGCATGCATGATGAAGGGGACAGTCTGGTGGCACGAGAGGGTGACCACACAGCAGGCGGATGAGTGGGTGGTCTTCTACCTGGTGGCGTTGGCAGCCTCACACAGACTCCGCCGGGGACCAGCCATTCCTGAAACCTCGGGGGAAGCTTACTTAACTCCCTGCACAACATCTCTGAAACAGCCACGTCAGCCAGGCAGGGACACAGTTCAGTCCAGCCCCTGCCCACATATTCATCATGAGGTGGTTATAAAGGTCTGTACGTTGTCTGAGACACCACCTTCCACCTGCTATAACTTAGACTTTTTTTTCTTTTTTTAAAAATATATTTTATTGATTTTTTTACAGAGAGGAAGGGAGAGAGATAGAGAGCTAGAAATATCAATAAGAGAGAGACATCGATCAGCTGCCTCCTGCACGCCTCCCACTGGGGATGAGCCCGCCACCAAGGTCCATGCCCTTGACTGGAATCGAACCTGGGACCTTTCAGTCCGCAGGCCGACGCTCTGTCCACTGAGCCACACCAGTTTCGGCCTATAGCTTAGACTTCTCACACCATTGGGTGAGCTTTGAAAAGGATGAGCATGTTTCTTTTCTGTCTTATGATGCAGAGAGCAAAGGTTTTCAGTCAATGTTCATTTTCTTGGAGGAATATAAAGAGCTGTATTTCCACAGAGAGATCCTTAAAATTATTATTTCCAAGTGAGACTTTTCTTTTTCTCCAGAGCCTACAAGACAAAAAAAAAGTCTATGTAACCGCAGTGCCAAAATGTCAAAAGACTGAGACGGGCTGAAAAAAATAAAAAGGAGAAAAAGTACCAGAAATAAAATCCCTAACGCCACCAGGCCGTCCAGAGCCCACCAGATCCCTGGCTCACATAGATGCGTGTGACATGCTGTAATTAACCGGTTACTCCTCTCCGAAGGAATAATCATGCAGTTATTTGCCAAAGCCGGTGAAGATTGGATGGCTTCTCTTTTTTAAAAAAAATGTCTGCCTTTCATTTCTGCAGGAAAAGAAAAAAAAAACAACAGCAACGCCAACCCTGGATTAATTTGCATAATTATGGAAATTATGCAGATGAATCCAGGGTGGCCTTCAGTGTCACCATCACACACTCTGTGATAATTCTGTCACTTTTTTATCGGCGCCTTACATTTTTTAGTGGCTTGAGGTGGCAGTAAACTAAGTCCCTGCCATGTTGACATTATATTAGTTCCCCAAATCTGCACGACAGAATATCCGTAATAGCCGGGCAAACCCATCTCGTCACCGTTGGAGTTCAATGCCATTGCGCCTCGGAGGGCCGGGGCTGCTTCCTTTGTGCGGCCACCGGTCACAGGAGGAAGGACCTTGGTCTCCCAGGTCTGCCCTCTCCTTCCTGGGGGAGGCAGGTGCCAGGTGGCGCAGAGTTAGGGAGCGCTCAAAGGAGCGGGTGCCTGCTTCCCTCTCTGTGTGTTAATTCTAGAACAAGGACCGTTTATTATTTTTTAAATATATTTTATTGATTTTTTTACAGAGAGGAAGGGAGAGGGACAGAGAGCTAGAAACATCGATGAGAGAGAGACACATCGATCAGCCGCCTCCTGCACACCCCCCACTGGGGATGTGCCCGCCACCAAGGTCCATGCCCCTGACCGGAATTGAACCTGGAACCCTTCAGTCTGCAGGATGACGCTCTGTCCACTGAGCCAAACCGGTTTCGGCAAGAATCGTTTCTTTAACTCCACCTGCCCGCCCTGCCATTCTAAGCTGGGTAGTAAAGTCAACGAGCGTTTACGGAAAACCCACTCTGACCTCTGTATGGGTACCAGGAAAGGACAGGAAAGAGACAGACTGTTAGGGAGAAGGTTGTAGGAAAGTCAAGATATAAACTAGCAAAGAGAACCATTAGTGTAGTGAATAACATAGATACCCCACGGAGCCCATTTACACACACATACACACACACACACTCACACACACACACACACACACTCACACACACACCTTCGTGAACATGAATTTCTGCAGATTCCAGACTACACAACTTCTTGATCCCATCGCTGTGGCCACATGCACCGTCACCGCTAACGCAGGAAGCCACCCCTCGATGACCAGCACGTAGAGCCGGTCACCTCTATCCGAGCTCGCTGTCCCTAAACAGGCCAACAGCCACGTGTTCCTAACACGGTTCTCATCCCCCAAAGAGGAGGTGCCTTCACGCCTTTCCTGCGGCCTCCTCAGCAGAGCGGGTCACTCCCCTGTGATGGTCCGCAGGACGACACTGAGAGACCCTGGCGTGCAGACAACCCTCCCCCTCCAGCCACACACCCATCGGACCCAGCCCCGGTTCCAGAGGTGAGACCCCGGCCCAGCGACCACCTGAGAAGGCGGAATTCTAGGCTCCACCCGGAAGCTTGCCTCTGAATCAGGGTAGTTTCAGGTTTTCTGGAAGATTCTAACACACACTCCCTGGCAAGGGGAAAGGGCTGGGTTTTCCTGGAACACACCGGAGAGGGTCCTCGTTCCACAGTTGACGAGCTCTCAGGCCTTAGACAGTGTCGCTGTTCTGTAACAGGCTGTTTGTGGATGAACAGTGGTACCTCGAGATACAAGTTTAATTCGTTCCGTCACCTTGAGGCGTGGGACACTATGAGATGCTCGCGTCGCGGTAAACTGGTGGGTCGTGTGCAGCCGGCCGATCCGCGCGATGACTCCTATCTCAAATGTTGCTCGTATTTCAAAGCAAAAATCGCTCGCTCGACGGCTCGTATCTCAAACATCTCATATGTTAGGGCACTCGTATCTCGAGGTACCGCTGTAATGCCAGGCGTGCGTGGAACCCAGCAGGCAGCGAGCGGTGGGCTTTTATCATCCAGTCCGTGCCCTGCTCGAGGGGAGATGCCCAGGAGTAAAAAGTGTGCTTCTCCACTTGGGGGAGCACATAATGTATTTAGAAATACAATATGACGATTAATAAAAATTTTAAAGATGAGTTCATCTTCTAAGAGAGTAAATATGTGAAGGCCCAAACACAGCACAATATTCTGAGTAGCAACGTACATTGGAAAATACAGAGAATTGTAAGAACACAGAAAAAATATCATTAGAATTTTGCTTTTTTAAAAATTTGTTTTATTCATGTGTTACATGTGTACATATCTCCCCATTGCCCCCCCTCCCAGGCATACCCTAACCCCCCAGTGTCTTGCGTCCATTGGTGATGCTTATCTGCATGCACACAAGTCCTTGGGTTGGTCTCTCATCTCCCCCACCTCTCCTCCCCTTCCCGCTGTCATGTGACAGTCTTTTTAGAATTTTGCTTTAAGAATTCAGGCGGCCTGATGCTCATTCTTGCGCCACATCTGTATTTATACGAAGGAACATGCTAAAATCATGAGTGGTCATCAGCTTGCTGTGTAAAAGTGGGCTAGAGAAAGAAGAGGGGGTCTGGGAAAGGGGCCAAGGGGTAGGCCTCATGGAACCCCTAACACCGTGGTGGGCAAACTGCGGCTCTCGAGCCACATGCGGGTCTTTGGGCGCTGGAGTGTGGGTCTTCCACAAAAGACCACGGCCTGGGCGGGTCTATGTTGAAGAAGTGGCATTAGAAGAAGTTTAAGTTTAAAACATGTGGCTCTCCAAAGATATGTCCATCGTTGTCCTGTTGGAATTTGGCTCCGTGGACCGATGAGTTTGCCAACTACTGGCCTAACATATTACGTAGAGTTACCCATGGGTGTTTCTGAGGAGAGATCCACACCTTTCGTTTGATTCTCCCGGGTCCGACGGCCCCCCAAAATGTTAAGGATCACTTAAGGATCGGGGTTAGCACATTTGATGCGCATCGCAGGCATCCAGAGTCTCCCTGTTCGCTTCCGGTTAAATATCACCTGCTCCCTTCCCCGTAGACTTTTCCTATGACCCAACATATGGTCAATCTTTGAAAATGACCCATGTGCACTTGAGATGAAGGACCAGCACAGGGAAGTTCGCAGGAGGAGACGCACAGCAGGGGCGGGGCTGCTCAGCCTGTGTGGCTTCTGCGGGCTCAGGGTCAAGGTCATGGGCAGGCCCGGACCCACTGACGTTCCTTTCTGAGTTTTCCCTGTGGACCTGCCACCCCCGGCTCCGTCGTTAGAAACAGCTGTGGTCGGTTCTCTCTCTGTATCAGGTACAAACGCGAGGAACGTCCCTGGAAGGAAACGCGTCCGTGTTGCCAGCCTGCTGTCTGCCAGCCTCGCGGTTCTGCCAGGGGGTGGCGTTTTGCCTGTAACGCGGCCCTGTCCCCATGGACGTGACGTGTCCTGCTCTCTCTCCCCCCGTAGGTGCGTGTGCAACATCGACTGCTCCCAGACCAACTTCAACCCGCTCTGCGCCTCCGACGGGAAGTCCTATGACAACGCCTGCCAGATCAAGGAGGCCTCCTGCCAGAAGCAGGAGAAAATCGAAGTCCTGTCTCTGGGTCGATGTCAAGGTAATGTTCGCACGAAGGAAGTTCATGTCCAATAAGGCCCTGGCTGGCGTGGCTCCGGGGATAGAGCATCGGGCTGTGGGCGGAAGGGGCCCCGGGTTTGATTCCCAGTCAAGGGCACATCCCCATAGGGCAGCGGTTCTCAACCTGTGGGTCCCGGGTCACTCAAGACCATCGGAAAACACAGGTATTTACATTATAATACATAACAGTAGCACAATTACAGTTATGGAGTAGCGACGAAAAGAATTTCATGGTTGGAGGTCACCACAACATGAGGAGCTGTCTTAAAGGGTCACAGCATTAGGAAGGTTGAGAACCACTGCCATAGGGGCTCCATCCCCAGTAGCGGGCATGCAGGCGGCAGCTGGTCCATGATTCTCTCTCATCCTTGATGTTTCAGTCTCTCTCTTTCCCTCTCCCTTCCTCTCTGAAAATAATAGAAATGTTTTTTTAAAATTCCTTCCGAAGGACGTGTTACTCTTTGTATAGAAATGAGAGTCAAGAAAGCTTCTGGGGCAGCTGTTTCATTCCAAAAGGCAGTTCTGACACGAAATGGCTAGTGGAAGCGGCTGTGGTGTCTGGTGATTCCACGTTTACAGGCCTGTGCACAGCGGTCCGTACCTTTTTCTGTCTAACCGGACTGCGCCTTCACAGGCCAGACACCCAGAAACACAGAGCCAGTTTTCTTTTTTTAATATATTTTTATTGATTTTTTTACAGAGAGGAAGGCAGAGAGATAGAGAGTTAGAAATATCGATGAGAGAGAGACACCGATCAGCTGCCTCCTGCACACCTCCTACTGGGGATGTGCCCGCAACCAAGGTACATGCCCTTGACCGGAATCAAACGTGGGACCTTCCAGTCCACAGGCCAATGCTCTATCCACTGAGCCACACCAGTTGCGACAAGAGCCAGTTTTCAATAGGTAACAGACATTCTCCCTGCGGAAGACAAAAAAGAAAGTCAGAATCATTTTAGGAAAGAATCTTTGACGTTAAAAGCAAATCACACCAGTGTTACACATTGATGCAATAGAAACATTTCAAGTGCATTTTTAAGACAGAATGTTCTATTTTTGCTTCTTGTTCAGAAATATGTTGTGGATGTTTGACTCGTTATTTTTTTTTTTTTACCCAACTTATCTTAGTTATATTGATAACCTTCTCCTTGCCCTAAAATTGAGAGAACTGGTATCATTCCATTATTCGCTCTCACACTGAAATTGGCATTGCCAGTCTGTCTTTCCATCATGGGTGCTTAAAAGTGCAGCTGTAAAAATACCTGAATTGCAGTGAAAATGCTATGGGGGAGGGGATAATATGAAGTTGACTTTAGATGTTAAGTTATAGTTAAGATAGTTAACCGGTCTTCATTGTTAATTTTTTAACACAGACAATACGACTGCAACGACCAAGTCTGAAGACGGACATTATGCAAGAACAGATTATGCAGGTACGTAACGTTTTCCATGACAAGACCTGAGCACGGCTGTGGAATGGTCCTGGGGACACATTGCTCACGGCTGGTCCTGAGTTTCATGGTGAGGTGCTTTGGGTGTGCCAGGTCTTCTCTCGCTTTGTTCGGTCTCTCTGAAGGCAAGAGTGAATTTTTTGAAGTAAAGAAGACCCTTTTTTTTTTTTTTTGCCAGAGTTAAAGCAATTGTCAAAAACGTCAGTAAGATATAATTAACTTGTTTTGACAGTGCAAATGGTACAAATGACAAAACATTTATCAAATTAATGGGTATCCGTGGAAATTAATGCCATTTTTGGCAGTATATTGTAATGAATGCAAATGTGCTAGTTTGAATTTTCATAAAAGTCAACAATAAAAATGTTTGCTGGGCTCTAAAGAAGCTGGAATTAAAGGACAGCTATAAATAGCATTGCAGGCTGTCCCTGTTCAGGAGGGGAGTTAAAAAGGTATGTATAATTTGTTTTTAAAACTCATAAATGTCTTTAATTTGCTTAGAAAGATAAATGCATCTTCTGACACAATGCAGAATTACAAAGCATTTTATATGAAAATGTAAATTTTATTTGGCAATTATAGGATATTGTTTTAAGGAATATTTCTACCAGATAATAATTTTCCTAGGTTTGTAAAATAATTTATAGATATATAAATGGGATTAAACAGATCCTTGAATTTTATACAGAACTCAGGATTACAAATATAAAAATGGAATCATTGAAGTTGATTACAATATGTGGATTTTAAAATATATATATTTTTCTACTTAGCTATTAGGAACTTATAACTAGATTTATGGCTAATATTCAATAAAAAAAAGAATTGCTTCTTTTTTTATGACCTGCAAAAGCTTTATTTTACCTTACAAGGCTATTATTAAGAACTGGTGAAAGAAAGCATTTCATAATTTGCTTTGAAAACTACACCCAAGTAAAGTGGATTTTTATAATGTTTTGTATTTTTATTGTTAACACCCTTACAGATGTCCCCTTCCATTTCAAAATATGCACTACCACTCAGTCTTTTTGAAATTGCATTTCCTTTAACAATGTTTCTGATGTTATATTGATATACAAAGTCAGTCTTGATGAAACTGAAAAAAAATTGGTCAATCATATATGTTACTTACAGATACTTCAGACCTTGTCGAATTTGAAAATAGTGAAAGACTAATTTTAATTTTTTTTATTTTTATGTAAATGTTTTTGAACGTGTAAATAAAACCTCTCACGTGATAGGAGCTTAGAATTGTCACAGGCAGAGATACATGGGAAAATATTCGTTGTGCTGTTGTATAGCTGTTCCCCCGGTGTCCAGGAGAGAGATTAATAAGTGTTCCTTGAAAAGGATGGTTCATGATCGGTACTTCGGGGAAGAGCACAGATACACAAATGATTTTTTTTTACCCAGAATTCCTCACAACTCCTGTGTAGACTATAAACTTTTGGAGAGAGATGCATCCTTTATTATTTGTTTATTTACTCTGTTTTTTTGCTGTTATGGAGAATTTCTAATCAGCACAAAACACATACAAATGTAGGCTGGAGAGTTTTAAAATAGCCATTGTTTTACATCTCTTAAGCTCAGTACCACCAACCCATGCCTGGCTCACCTAACCTTATTCCCAACTTTATCATTTTTCCCGCCTTCAAAATATGTGGAGGTGAGCTCTCTCTCCCTCTCCCTCTCTCTCTCTCTCTCTCTCTCTCTCTCTCTCTCTCTCTCCTCTCCTTCTCCTTCTCCCTTCTACTCGCTTTTTAAACAAACAAACAAATGACTCTAGCTGGTTTGGCTCAGTGGATAGAGCGTATGCTTGTGGACCAAGGCTCCTGGGTTCAATTCCGGTCAAGGCTACATGCCCAGGTTTTGGGCTCAATCTCCAGTAGGGGATGTGCAAGAGGCAGCTGACCGGTGATTCTCTCTCATCATGGATGTTTCTATCGCTTTTGCCCTCTCCCTTCCTCTCTCAAATCAATAAAGAAATTCATATACATATATATATATGGAAGTGAAGGCCAGAAATAGCATCATTTCGTTCACAAATACTGTCACCTGCATCTCTAAAAGATCAACACTTTCATAAGCAATATTACAATGTCATCACACCCAAAATAATTATGAATATATCTTTATGATATATAACGTTTATCAAATTTATTTGATGAATACCACTTTTCTTAATAGTTTCCTGATTTTTGGAGAGCGAGGAAGGGAGATGGAGAGAAACACCGTTGTGAGAGTACACCTGTGGACTGGGAATGGGGCCGGCAGCCAGGGCTTGTGCCCTGACCAGGAATCGAACCTCCGCTCGCCCAGCCGAGCCACACCGGCCAGGGCAAAAACACATTTCTTGCGTGTGGCAAGTTTTACAGCAGTAGTGTTCCCAAGAATGCACTTTAGAATCTGCTGAGCTACAGGAAAATATTAAAAGTAATAAAGGATAATAATAGAAAACTAAGTTCTGAGGCTAATAATGCATATTTAATACTTTAAATGAAATAAAATTTTATTTCTGTAGCTTTATTACTTACAATGACTATATCTTTACAGTGTTATAAGCTACCACCTGGCACATTTAATTTTACTGGAGCCTAAGTTATTTCTAAATTTCAGAAGGATCTTATTTCCATGCCAGGAGTAGCTTACTAACTGTGCTTAAAATGCTTTCATACATGTTTTGAAAACTAATTCATCTGAGGAGGAAATCTTCAAAAAAAATTAATATTCTTTGAATATTTCTCCGTTGACCATCCATCATTGGGCTCAGAGGAAAATCAGACCTCTAACTGAGAATTTTGTCTCTGAAACAAAGAACTCTCCATACTGATTACTGCCAGTACACAAATAGATGTGTTTTGGGAGAGGGGGTTAAATTTTTATTCCCCTCCAAAAAAATCATATTTCAATTTGGTTTCAAACAGTCTCTGATCATCCGTGTCCGTGCTTTTAATTGACATTTCTTTTTATTTTATCACTTTATCGGATGTGAAAGGGAAAGAGAATTTATCTCTGAGTCCAGGCAAATGGAAACTGCTTAGTGTCCGTCAGAGTCCCTCGGTTTGACATCAGCTGTACGTAAGGTCAAGGTGAACTTAAACAACACACACCTGTTGAAATCCTGGTTTAAGACAGGAATGGAGATAACGTCCGTTAAAGCTTGCAATTCCTAATTAAACACGGACTGCGTACCTAACAGTTTTCCCGGAACGTAACACAGATGCCTTTATCTTTCTTGGTGATCTTATTTTTTATATATATATTTTATTGAATTTTTACAGAGAGGAAGGGAGAGAGATAGAGAGTCAGAAACATCGATGAGAGAGAGACATCGATCAGCCGCCTCCTGCACACCCCACAGTGGAGATGTGCCCGCAAGCAAGGTACATGCCCCCGACCGGAATCGAACCTGGGACCTTTCAGTCCGCAAGCCGACGCTCTATCCACTGAGCCAAACCGGTCTCGGCTTTCTTGGTGATCTTATTAAAATGCAATGTGTACCCCTTTTTAGGCATGACTTTTAAAATTAGCCATGTTCCTCAGCATGCCCAGGCTTCCAGGAATATGTAGCATTTTCCTGAATTTTGGAGCGCAAACTTTGGAAAAATTTAAAAGAACCACCTGGAGATTCTTTTTTTTTTTCCTTTTTCCCTTGTGCTTCTACTTCAGTTGTGCATGCTCACTTAGCCCAAATTATGTCACTAAAACCTGGCATAAGAGGAAGCAGCATAAGGACTAAAATAAGTGGCCATGATTTTACAACACACCAAAAAAAAAAAAAAATTAAAAAATAGAAAAACAACAACACGGAGGTGGACTAATGGAGAGAGGGCCAAGGACAGGACGGCGTGTCCCCTTAATGTCTGTTTCGCAAGCTCCACACACACACACTCACACACACACACACACACACACCGGGGTGGGGGGAGGAAGCGAGGGCAGGAAGTGGGTGACTCATATTCCTAGAGTCCTCTGTACTCACAGCCCCTTCCCTGCCGGTCACCTTCCTTGTTCGACAGAACATTCCGGACTCTCCCACCAGAGGGAAGTATGTACTGATCGGAACACTGGCTCACTGAGTCCGGCCTCAGCACCGATCCCAGAGGTTAGAGACCTGGCCCAACACCCCACATGCATGCTCTTTCCTTCTGAGCCTACCTTCGAGCTATCGACCCAAGAACACACATCTCTGATGACAAACGTGGAAATACACCGGAAAGAAAGCCTGCCTCTTAGAGGTGCTCTCATTTCTCATCTCACTGCAAAGCGAGGCTCCCATAGGGACCCGCAGGGGATGGTTGACAAGACAAATAAAAACACAAATAAAAAACACAAATAAAAACAGGGTAAGGGAGTCTCCCCTCCAAAGAGCCTCCCCGCTGGGTTCAAGGTGGGGGTTCCTGGCAGGTGTAGCTGGCACCAGGAACACCAAGCATTTTCGATCTCATCCCTGCAGCCTTGCTTCCTGGTGGGGTCTCACAGGGTCTCTGTTCTGCCCTCTGCGCTTTAAAGAAACCGAGGCCTGAGTGTGCCCGGAATCGGGCTGTGGATCACGTGGATCCAGGCAGAGATGCATGCATCGCTCCAAAATGTGGGCCCACACGTAGGTCTCTCTCTCCGCTTGCAGAAAGGTTTAAAGCTGCCTGCACCGGTGTGGCTCAGTGGATAGAGCGTCGGCCTGGGACTGAAGGGTCCCAGGTTCGATTCTGGTCAAGGGCATGTATCTTGTTTGTGGGCATATCTCCAGTAGAGGGCGTGCAGGAGGCGGCTGATCTATGTCTCTCTCTCATCGATGTTTCTGACTTTCAATCCCTCTCCCTTCTTCTCTGGGAAAATTCAATAAAATACATTAAAAAAATTTTTTAAAAAGAAAGGTTTAAAGCATACAGCTTTATTTTATTTATTTATCATCTTCATTGTTGAAAGTATTGCATCGGTCTTCCTTTGCCCCCCATTAACCTCTGCAAGCCCGCTCCTCTTCCCCCAAGCCCTCCCCCCACATTGTCTGTGTCCCTGGGTTTTGATTCTAGGCACACAAGTCCATGGGCCGATCTCTCCCACCTGCCCTCCCCTGCCTTCCCTCTGAGGCTCCACAGGCTGAGAGGCAGGCTTTGAAAACCACACAGCCAGGACTGGTGAGGATTTCCATTGCTGATATCAAACTTCCTTTCTGGACGTTTTAAAATAGCAGTGGTTTTACATCTCTTAGAACTTGCAATTAGCCGAGACCAGTTTGTCACAGTGGATAGAGCATCGGCTTTCGGACTGAAGGGTCCCAGGTTCGATTCCGGTTGGGGGCATGTACCTTGCTTGCGGGCACATCTCCACTGTGGGGCATGCAGGAGGCGGCTGATCGATGTCTCTCTCTCATCGATGTTTCTGACTCTCTATCCCTCTCCCTTCCTCTCTGCAAAAAATCAATAAAATGTATTTTTTAAAAAACTTGCAATTATATATAGAATATATCTATATATCTATCTATTCCCTCATGACTTACAGTGGGAAAAAGGTGAAGTCATCTCGTTCGTTTTCCATTATCTGGTATATGTATTTTCTTATTGCGTTGTTTTTCTACCTAAATGTCTGAAACAGGGAAGAAAGCCTTCAAAAATACACATTTCAGCCAAATTCTACCCATCCCGTTATTGTCCCATCAACCCCCTGTTTCCACATGACGAGGAAAGTTTTAGAATAGCAAGTGTTTGGTATCTCTTGAAGTTATACATATATATGTGCATATAATTTTTATATGTGCATAAAATGCTGTCTCTCTGGAATACATATTGAAAGGGTCCCGAGTGGCTAAGTGAGCGGTCCCGGTAGCATATCCTCTGCAGGAACCCCTGCGGTTCTCAGAGGCGTGACACGGACGGTCTCCCGCGGCCCAGACCACAGACCGGCGGGGGATATCGCGCACGCACATCTGACAGGCGGGAAATGGAGGGCCGGAGGTTAAGTGGAAAGGCTGCGTGGTGAGCGAGCTTCCAGCCGTCGCTGCCGATTGCATCTCTTCGCAGAGGGGGCCCTGTCCCTGCCTCCCATCCGTCCAGGCTGTGGGATCCCTCTGCACAGAGGGAGGGAGGCCAGACTCCCCACTGCTTCCCGGGGGTCTGCATCGCTGGGAGACGCTCCGAGGAGCTGCTCTGCTCTCTAAACGTGGGTCCTATCTCATCCGCACCCTAAAGGCTTGACGTTACCCTGTTCTGGGCCCTATTCCCACCCAGACAGACAGACGCGCAGCCCGGGAGAACCGTGCTGGCTCCCAGTCAGCCCTCCGTTGGCGGGAAATGTGTGCTGATACTTCTATTTATTTTTATTATTTTTAATATATTTGATTGATTTTTTACAGAGAGGAAGGGAGAGGGACAGAGAGCTAGAAACATCGATGAGAGAGAGACATCCATCAGCTGCCTCCTGCACGCCCCCCCACTGGGGATGTGCCCGCCACCAAGCTATATGCCCTGGACCAGAATCGAACCTGGGACCTTTCAGTCTGCAGGCCCACGCTCTCTCCACTGAGCCAAACCGGCCTTGGCACGAGCATGATCCTTTTATAAAAATCCGTTCCCATTCCTGATTGGCTCTCGTGTCAGTCCAAGAAAACTGGGCTCCAAATCCCAGAGGAAATAAAATGGAGGCTAAAAAAAAAAAAAGCTGCCGAGACTGGTTTGGCTCAGTGGATAGAGCGTCGGCCTGCGGACTGAAAGGTCCCAGGTTCGATTCCGGTCGGGGACATGTACCTTGCTTGCAGGCACATCTCCACTGTGGGGCTTGCAGGAGGCGGCTGATTGATGTCTCTCTCTCATTGATGTTTCTGACTTTCTATCTCTCTCCCTTCCTCTCTGTAAAAAATCAGTAAAATATATTTAAAAAAAAAAAAAGCTAGGAGGTGGACCTGGAACGGGGCACAGTGTTTTGACAGGTTGACCGGCCAGCCCTGCGCTGAAGGCATCTGCCTGGCGCGTCTGCTCCGGGCTCGGCCCGCGCACACCCGGGCGTGCCAAGTGCTTCCATGTCACACTCACAACATTAAAATGGACTCAGTCAGGTGACAAAAGGGTGCAGGGAAAGCGGAGGCTTTTCCATTCGCTCCTGAGCACACGGAGCCCTCACCTGCGAGTGCCTTCCATCCAGGCCAATGACCGGACCTGCGGGAAATAAACAAACGGGAGCCGATGCAGCACCGATATTGGCATCAGCGGCGAAATAAATAGAAAGGTTTGCCCGGGATCCGACAATGCCCGCAGCCAGGCCCAGGATGGGGGAGCTGGGGACACGGATTAAGACATCAGGGTTTCTGAGGAGGTGTCTCCGCTCGAGTGTCCCCCTCGGGGCTGCAGGGGAGGCTGGGAGATGTAGAAAGCTTTCTGTGCACCCGCCCCCAGTTCCCCTTCCCCCTGAACCCCTGTTTTCCCATAAATCATGCAGCCGGTGCTCTGGACTATGAGGTGGTGCTCCTGGTGATGGAGAGAGGCGGGAGTGCCCGTCACCGTGCAGATGATGGTTTCCCACTGAAGACTGGCCCTGGCCTGGGAGATGCAGGGAAACGTGCTGGTTGTGCCCCGGTTCACACACGCATCCTGCGTCATTGAGGTGCGCCTTTTGCTATCTGAACGGCTCCTTTCGGAACCACATGGTTCCCCTTGAGTGTGGTGTCTCCGCCTTCCTCTCCCGTGAAGGCGTGGCAGGCAGGGTGAGCGCCCCTGAGAGACCAGCCAGGGCTGCATGTAAACTCTGGCCACGCTTGCATGCATCAGTTAACCTGGAGCCCGTGAGCTGACCTTCCCGAGCCTCCGTTCCTTCGTCTGCTCGGTGGCGTTAGCCCGCTGCCAGCAGGTGGAGGTCTGAACAGACAGGGGGGAGGCATTAGCACCTAGTAAGCGAGCGGTGGTGGTTACTTTCCTTCCAGACTGACAACAGAACATTTTATTTTTCTGGGAAATGTGACAGATTATATGAGAGCAGACCTCCTGCTCAGGTCATAGGACAAACGGTTGGCCCGAGGCAGACTTTTTAAGTCGTTGTGAAGAAATATTTATTGAGCACCTACTATGGAGATGTCTGAGCATTCACAGGGTTAATTTTCAGTTTCCCACCAGTCAACATACGTAATTGTATGCGTGGCATATTTTGATCACTTTAAAATAATATGATCACCAGATTATGACTGCATGAGGTTAAAATAGGAATTTAATTAGAAGACATAACATTTGACAGAACTGCAAGATTATGATAGCAGTTATATTTATTTCCTATTTGACCTCTAAATTAGTCACTTATATCCCAAGGTACATGTTTGAAGGACCTACCTCTTTATTATTTAAAAGAAACCTACAGCCCGGCCTGTATTGCTCAGTGGTTGAGCATCCTTCCATGAATCAGGAGGTTAACGGTTCGATTCCCCATCAGAGCACATACTTGGGTTGCAGGCTCCCTCCACAGTGCGGGGGGCGTGCAGGGGACAGTCAGTCAATGATTCTCTGACATCACCTATGTTCTCTCTCTCCCTCCCCCTCCCCTCTCTGAAATCTATAAAAACATATTTGAAAAAAGAAAGAAGCCTGTAGCATGGGTGGCCCCATATTGATAACCACAAGCAAAAGCAGCAGGAATGTGGCAGATAAGAATGATTTCTTTTGATGCAAAACACGATTTTCACTCAGAAAGTTAATGTTTGCACATCAGCAGTCAATATGCGTGCACACATACCACACACACACATTCACACACACACACACACACACACACACACACACTCACACACATTAAAAGAGGCAAAGCATCAAGATCACAGCAGACATTTGCAACAAAAACCCATCCTCCAGGAAACACCGGTCTGCTAAGAACAGAGGCGAAGAGGAAACGCTGTGTGAGCTCAGACATCTCGCTGTCCCGGGTGGACTGGCTCTTCCTCTCCACCTCCACTTCCCTTTTCACCTTCCTCACGTTCTTCCTCTTCCTCTCAGTCCGGCTAGAACGAGTGGAACTGAAGGAAGAGTAGGAATAACTCCACGCGCGCTGGAGAATGTCCGAGCGCATTGTTCTCCATAAAACGGATAAACAAAACTCGAGCCATTTTTTTAAAAAATCCCCATCACGTGGACTTGCTGCTCTTAATGAGCCCGACGCGCCCCCAGCAGATGAACCCACGTTTTCCGGTGCAGTAAGATTCGGTCCTCACATTGCGATGCTCGGAGACGGTGGACAGACGTAATCAGCTAAAATATCTTTAAAAATCTGGAAAACTAACATCTCCCCGAGAAATGGCCTTTTCTAGCAGCGCTGCTGGTTTCCCGGATCAGAGCTCGTTCCTGTCGCTGCCATTGGCTCGTGAACTCCAGGCAGACGCTCAGACAGTTCGTGTGGGCCCGGATGTCATCGGCAGAGGGCTCATTGCATGGGCAATCCTTCTCCTTGCTTCTAGCTCTTCTGGGGTCTCATTCCGGAGCCCCCAAGAACTGAGGAAGAAGTGCAGGACCCCAACATTGGCCTTACGGGGCTGGCAGTTCCTTCTCACACTGGGGAGCCTCCAGAAATGTTTACACAAAGTTAATAACCCTGAGAGCCACTCTTTTTTTTTTTAAATATATTTTATTGATTTTTTTACAGAGAGGAAAGGAGAGGGATAGAGAGTTAGAAACATCGATGGGAGAGAGACATCAATCAGCCGCCTCCTGCATGCCCCCTACTGGGGATGTGCCCGCAAACCAGGATACATAACCCTTGACCTGAATCGAACCTGGGACCTTCTAGTCCACAGGCTGATGCTCAATCCACTGAGCCAAACCAGTTTTGGCTGAAAGCTACTCTTTAATCTGTGATCCAAAAAGAATTTAAGCAACAACAAAGAAAACACGAATAAACCTTAGAAAGTAAATTTACTATTTGGGGGACGTCCTAAGTTCATTCTTAACATTTTTATGCAAATAAATACCCTTGATGGTGACACGGCGAATGTTTCACTTTATACAACCTAAACAGAACGGGTTTATTAATCGCCCCGCCCAGGAGCAGACGGGAGTGCTGCAGAAAGGGTGAATGCATTACCCATGTTTTGCGCTACATGATATTTCTATAAACCAGAGCGGAGGCCAATAAAAAAAAAATCCACGGCCCTTAATCTTCTTTACATTTATTCCTAAGACTCAAAACCGTGTATACATACATCAGAAAAACCCTCCCGAGGGTATTTCATTGAAAATGTTTATGTAATAATGGAAATAAATGTCTGTTGAGCTAAAAGAAAAAAAGATTAAACACATTTTAAAAAGCGTTTTAAAAATGAGTCGCAAACCAAGTTCCCTTTGTCGTCCAGAAATCAAGTATTCTAGAAAGATCGCATTATTAGTCTTCAGACTTTAGACCAACACTCAATTAGTGTTTTGTCAGGTGGTACACGTCCGAATTCACATCTGCACCAGGCCTGGTGTGTACCGCCACAATCATTCTGCCAGTCTGCCCCACTGCGGGCTTTGCCATGTATTTTTCTGTTGTTCACAGTCCCGGGAAAGTGGACGGTTTTCTGTTGCCTGAAATCATCTCTGAGCAAATCTCACTCCGGTTCCCACACCCCTGGCCTCCCGCCCTTCTGCACAGGTGGCACCTCTGTCTTTGTTTCCCTTTTTAAAAAATGTATTCCTCTTGATTTCAGAGAGGAAGGGAGAGGGAGAGAGAGAGAACATCAACAATGAGAGAGAATCACTGATCAGCTGCCTCCTGCACATCCCCTACTGGGGAGCAAGCCGCAACCTGGGTAAACGTGTCCTTGACTGGAACCGAACCTGGGCCTTTCCATCTGGAGGCCAGCACTCTATCGACGGAGCCAAGCCAGCCGGGGCTGTTTCTTATTTTTAATGAAATGTAGCTATAGGGACCTGGGGAAGGACCAAGAAGCAATCCGACACTCTGTCCACGGAGCCAAACCAGCCGGACTGTTTCCTGTTTTTAATGAAATGTAGCTATCGGGGGCCTGGGGAAGGACCCAGAAACTTGGCTGAGAGGCAGCCTTAACGGAGAGCCCATGCTGTCCTCCATATGTGGAACGATCGACAGCAAGCGTCATTCCTTGTCAACCAGAGAGGCAGCCATTAGCCTGGGATTCGTATGTGCTTAGGAAACACAGCTCATTGCAGTGTGATCCTAAGAAAACCATGGTTATCTTCATTATAATCTGGACTGTCAACATTGTCATTGTCGTCATCATATCAGAAAAATCATACCGCTGGAATAGGGTCACCTAGTTCACTCCAAAATCAACTAGAAATCGTATGTGTGTTCTCTATCGCTCTGAGTTCTCTAGAAGGCTGTTCTCTAGTGATGTGGCTGCTCATAGTTATTTCTTATTTTCATTGGAATTTTAGAGCAAATGACTTCTAAGTGGTGTTTTATAGGAGGAGGAGCCTGGAATTGGAATATAGAAACTTTTGGTTCAGTCTCATGTTTATTGAAACTTAAATAGTTGGCCTCTCAAACCTAAGTTTTCTCTTCAGCAACACTTGGAAGTAAGATCAGATTATAATGATGCATTATGGGGCTTAGGATTCTATGACCAGTTTTAGTTTTAGTTCAGAAATCAGGAGCTGAGGGAAAGTGGTCAGCCATCATCTATGACAGTGATTCTCAACTGGGGCAACACTTGGCAATGTTTGGAGAATTTGGGGGTGCCAATTGTGTCTAGGGTGGTGGAGGCCAAAGATGCTAAAGTGCCCAGAACAGGTCCCCACAACAAAGACGTATCCAGCCAACATGCCAGTAGTTCCATGGTTTGGAAATCCTGCTTTATGGTGGTGGAAATTATGGGAACCTACCATATTTTCCGGCGTATAAGACGACTGGGCGTATAAGACGACCCCCAACTTTTCCAGTTAAAATATAGAGTTTGGGATATACAGTGGTATCTCAAGATACGAGTGCCCTAACATGAGATTTTTGAGATACAAGCCATCGAGCAAGCAATTTCTGCTTTGAAATACGAGCAACAGTTGAGATAGGAGTCATCGCGCGGATCGGCCGGCTGCCCACGACCCACCCGTTTACTGAGACTCGAGCGTCTCATAGTTTCGCACGCCTCAAGGTTACGGAACGAATTAAACTCATATCTTGAGGTACTACTGTACTCGCCCTATAAGATGACACCTGACGTATAAGATGACCCCCGACTTTTAAGAAGATTTTCCTGGGTTAAAAGGTCATTTTGTACGCTGGAAACACGGTGCATGTCACGTGGAATCTAGAAATGAGGAAGGTTCTACAGAGTCCTGAGCGGGCTCCCTAATCACTCCTCAGTTCTCCTGTGCCCTCCATGGAGACACACCCCCAGACCGGGGACCCCTGGCTTAGCCCAGGTTGTTTTTCTTCCATCTTAGTGCTTCACACACACACACACACACACACACACACACACACACACTGACTTGTAAATGACGTTTGCCCCACAAGTCGAGCTGTTCTCTCAGGCGCACTAATAAGCAGGAATCCCAGTTTCTGAAGAAGCAGCTCTGGAGAGAGAATCATTCTCCTCTCTAACCGAAGCTCTACTTGGTTGTCATAGCCTCAGTGGTGGAGGATGCGTCCTGGGCATCACTGGATCCCCTACTCAGCATTCCTACAAGCTGGGTCCCCACTTCGCTTCCGTTCAAAGCTGGGGCCTCCTTTTGTCGGCCGTCGCTACTCCTCACACGTGTTGACGGAACCGCTGAAGCAAACACTTCCTGTTGAGAGATGGCTAATGATGTGCTTTGAGGAGGCAACAGCCACGCTTTCAAAGCTCCTTGTTATTATCCGGGACTTCCGCAGTATAAATCTTTGTAGACTTTGGTTCATAAGGATGCATTTAAAGCCGACTGGCTGAATCCTAGGAGAGAGTCTAACAATCCTTAAGACTGAAATTCTGTTGTTCACGGAAAACGGCATGAGGTGGCATTAAAACTCAAGTAGTTAAGAGTCAGGAAGGGCACCTGACTCTCTCAAGTGGCAATTGAGGACTCGCCTTGACCGTGTCGTGTTTTGTTTTTTTAATATATTTTTTTATTGATTTCAGAGAGGAAGGGAGAGGGAGAGAGAGAGAGAGAGAAACATCAGTGATGAGAGAGAATCATGGATCCGCTGCCTCCTGCACATCCCCTACTGAGGATCGAGCCAGCATCCCTAGCATGTGCCCTGGACCGGGAATCGAACCGTGACCGCCTTGGTTCATGGGTTGACACTCAACCACTGAGCCACACCAGTCGGGCTATACGGTAAATTTAGTAGCTCCCAGGTGCAGACCCACCGTGGCACAGAATAAACCTTGCTGCCTGAGTTTGCTGCTGGGCTTGATGAAATAGAGTTGTTTGTTTTATGAGGAGGATAATAGGATATTTGTTTAAAAAGACAACTTGAAAAAAAAACAGCAAAGACAACAAGAAATGATAAATGAGCAAGTCTTGGCTACGATAATTACTTTAGTATTGAAACAAGTGAATAACCATTGTGGCAACACTATTTTTTCTCTTGGATTATTCTATCGATTCATGCAGTATGTGTATCGCTTGCCTTTTTATGGGAACAAAAGAAGTAGGAAAGGAGAGGTTGGTCTGAGAGATGGGTGTAATTTTTTAAAGAATTTTGAGGTCCTTTTCTGGACATAGACTATCGCTGCAAGATGAGACCGTTTTCTTTTCGCCTCTACTCATTTTACGCCAAAAGTGAGTCACTGAAAGAGATAAATGAAGTCATCATTCTCATACAGACAGATGAAATAACATGCAAGTGACCGATCACCCATTTATCGATTGTTAGTCTAGGTGGGGTTTGTTGACACCCTGCTGAAATGTTTTGATTTTGTGGAAAGCGTAGGTTATGAAAAAAAACCTAAATTCTGAAACTAGTTGCTCAGCTTACAAAGGCTATATAATCTTGAAAAGTCTCCTAACCTCTCTGAGAACCTTTGAAGAATCAATGTTTTCTTTAAAATATATTTTTGGCCTAAACAGATTCGGCTCAGTGGAAAGAAAGGTCCCAGGTTCGATTCCCCTCAAGGGCATGTATCCTGGTTGCGGGCACATCCCCAGTAGGGGGCGTGCAGGAGGCGGCTGATCGATGTTTTTCTCTCATCGATGTTTATCTCTACCTCTCTCTCTTCCTCTCTGTAAAAAATCAATAAAAATATATTTCTTAAAATATATTTTTATTGATTTCAGAAAAGAATGGAGAGAGATAGAGATAGAGACATATCAGTGATGAGAGAGAATCATTGATCAGCTGCCTCCTGCATACCCACACTGGGGATCTAGCCCACAACCTGGCTATGTGCCTTGACCGGGAATCGAACCGTGACCTCCTGGTTCATAGGTTGACACTCAGCCACTGCCCCAAGCCAGCCACGCTCTTTTCTGTCTTTTTATTTTATTTATTTTTTTTACATGTTTCGGAAATGAAATGCCTTGTGAGATGTGCCTTGCTATGCAGGTGCACGGAATTGCTATTGGCACAAATTTAAGATACGGATGTTTCTTCTGCTAACACGGTTTGCCTGTCAGCAAAGTCGTCATTATTTTCCCTATTAAAAATAAGTCACAAGGCTGTTGGACTCGGTCTTCCCTTGACTATATATAGAGCTTCGAATTGATGTCCCAGGCATCTCTCTTCCCCGCTGATGGACTTATGTCCCATCTACGCTCCATTTTCTAAAAGCATCAGAGCCAGTTGGGGCAGCTATTCCTATTGTTGCAGAGGATTTTTCCTCAACCCTTTATTAGTAATGGAAGAGTGCATCGTACTCGAGATGTGTAAACGCCCCAGTGCTTGAGGGAGATGCTCCAGTGTTTGAGTGAAATGAATCCAACGGAATGCAGCTTAGCCCTGTGAAGAGTGTTCCCTTGCAGAACGCGTACACTGATTGAAATGCCGCGCCGAGAATGTCAAGATGCTCACTCCATATGGCACACTCCATCGTCCCCACGTTTTGCTTAGGAGTTTGACCCACTGGGAATTTCATCAATAAACCCAAACAGAGGTATTCCTGCTAGAAGCGAGAAGGGGTTTTAGCCGAAACCGGTGTGGCTCAGTGGATAGAGCGTCGGCCTGCGGACTGAAGGGTCCCAGGTTCCATTCCAGTCAAGGGCATGGACCTTGGTTGTGGGCACATCCCCCGTAGAGGGCGTGCAGGAGGCAGCTGATCCATGTCTCTCTCTCATTGCTGTTTCTAACTCTCTATTCCTCTCCCTTCCTCTCTGTAAGAAATCAATCAATAATTTTTTTTTTTTAAGAAGGGATTTTGAGTTGTAGCTCTAGTCCTCTTTGGGGCTAACAGGAAATAAAGAAATAGCCTCATCACTGTGTTCCTGCAGATTCAATTCTCCCGCCTCCCCATCGATCTGAGCCTGTATTTCAGTGTCTTGGAGAAGCAGATTGCCCACTTTCTCGTTGCCCTAATCCAGCGATTTTCAACTAGTGTGCTTCGAAAACTTCTAAACCATACGCAGGACCTGACTATGTAATCGGGGGCACCGTCCTCTCTCCCCTCAGAGTATCAGATTTAAAAAATGACAGCAGCCACCCCATGTGAATGAATCATCATTATACCTATTTTTTGTCAGGTCAGCAAATATATGTAAATGGATGTGCCAGGAATTTTAGTAATTAGTTTATGTGAGCTATGAGGTAAAAAAGGTTGACCTAATCTATTAGTTCATAACCCTTAATATAAAAAAGAAAATGCTTTCTTTAATGAACCAAGCTTTTTTTCCTTTGTTCTGGGACTTGATTTTTATGATTGTCCTTTATTTCTTTAAAAAAGAAAAAAAAAAGACAGAGAAGAGATTCTTGTGGTTTACCTTCGTAGTTTATATTTACCTTGACTTATAATATTTTTAGTAGATGGGTGACTCAGACTTTGGTAGAAAACAGCTACAAGCTATTATTAGACTCTGTATTTAATTTTGAGCCTGGACATAGCGTGGCTCATTCACTGCTCTCTGTGACATTTTAAACACCTGAGCAAACAGTCTTATTCTCAGAAAACACACACCTTTCCTCGCCGGGCTGGGCAGTGAGAGACAATATTCGGTTGACGTGACTCAGAAAATGGCCTCTGGACCCTACAGTGAATACAGACCTTGGGGAGATGCTCCCACTCTCAGCTCCGGCCTGGGCCTGGGCCTGGGCTTCTCCACGGTGGATCTGACCACTGGTCACTCTCTGTGTATGGAGGGCCCATCCCCAATCCACGGTCACTTCCCCTCAGAACTCGGAGCTCACAGCTCCGTCCACGCCTCAAGCTGGGCCAGGCCCCGTGCCCTGTGGTAGAACCCTGTTCATCAGAAGGGTGTTGCTGCCCGGCCAGTGTGGCTCAGTGGTTGAGGGTCAACCTCTGAACCAGAAGGTCACGGTTGGATTCCCAGTCAGGGCACAGGCCCGGGTTGTGGGCTCCATCCCCAGCATGGGGTGTGCAGGAGGCAACTGATCCATGATTCCCTCTCATCATTGATGTTTCTCTCTCTCTCTCCCTTCCTTCCTCTCTGAAATTAATATAAAACAATTTTTTTTTCAAATATACTTTATTGATTTTTTACAGAGAGGAAGGGAGAGGGACAGAGTTAGAAACACCGATGAGAGAGAGACATCGATCAGCTGCCTCTTGCACGCTCCCCGCCGGGGATGCGCCCACAATTAGGATACATGCCCTTGACTGGAATTGAACCGGTGACCTTTCAGTCCGCAGACCGACACTCTATCCACTGAGCCACACCGGTTGCAGTTAAAACACTTTTTTAAAGAAGCATATTGTTATTCTACCAAGCACTGTCATCTCATATGTCAAGATCCCTTGCATATCCTACTACTCTTTCTTCAAACACACACACACACACACACACACACACACACACACACACACACTTAAAGACATACAGAGAGAAAAAGAGAGAGAGAGAGAGAGAGAGAGAGAGAGAGAGAGAGAGAGGTGGGTTTTCAGATGAATAAAGCTCTCCTGCCTCCCCTGCAGGCAGATTCTTGCATCCCTTGGGCTGACAAAGGTGCACCCCCTGTCTGCCCAGGAGGAAGAACAGACAGAGGCAGCAGTGATCATGCAAGCTGCCTCCTGCAGCGGTGCCAGGGAAGGATGCCCGCACCGGCTCTCAGTGGTCCCCGCACCCGGCTGCCACCGCAGGTCGTGCGGATCCGCTGCCGCTGGAGAAGCGCCGATGGGCACGCATCCCCTCGCTGTGTTCAGGGTCCCTCCCTGCTGTCAGGTCGCCCAGCGGCGGAGTGACCCTCCCTGCCAGTGCCTGTCATCGGTCACTCCCCTGCTGCGTTGCGCGTTGAGAGCGTTGGGGTGTCGGATGCTTTGGGAACTGTCGCTGTTTCGGGGCAGAGTTCCGCTGAGAAATGGCTGTGCTGTCTTCTTTGGGGTCATGTGACCTGCACCAGGCCAGGGCCTGTGTCCGGCCCTCTGTAAACCCAGTCCCTGGGAAGTGTCCTGGCACAGAGGGCGCACTCAGGAGCTGTTTGTGGAGTGAGAGGACGGGTCTCTCCCCAGAAACCGAGCTACGTGGATGTTAGAGCAGCTCCGTCTCAAGTGAACATCACTTTTGTCTTCTGCCAGAGGAAACTGGGCCATATGATATTTTCCCTATTTTACACACATTTCAGTGCAAAGCCACAGGAACAGAAGGTGCTAAGATATACTAGTACATATGCATATATATATATATATATATATATATATATATATATATATATGCATATATACACATATACACATATACATATACACACACATATGTATATACATAAATATATGTACATACATATATATACACACACACATACATACATACATACATACAGGAGGATGGAGCAAAAGTAGGTTTACAGTTGTTCATATAAAAAATAATACAGCCAAAACCGGTTTGGCTCAGTGGATAGAGAGTCAGCCTGCAGTCTGAAGGGTTCCAGGTTCAATTCCAGTCAAGGGAACATACCTTGGTGGTGGGCACATCCCGAGTAGGGGGCATGCAGGAGGCAGCTGATGGATGTTTCTCTCTCATCAATGTTTCTAACTTTCTATCCCTCTCCCTTCCTCTCTGTAAAAAAAAAAATCAATAAAGTATATTTTAAAAATAATAATAATAATAATACAATAATAAATAATAATACAGTGGTACTTGATAGACAAGTGCCCTAACATATGAGATTTTTGAGATCCGAGCGATTTTTGCTTTGAAATATGAGCAACATTTGAGATAGGAGTCATCGCGCAGATCGGCCGGCTGCACACGACCCACCAGTTTACCGCAACTCGAGCGTCTCATAGTTTCCCACGCCTCAAGGTTACGGAACAAATTAAACTCGGATCTCGAGGTGCCACTGTACAAGAATAAACACTATTCCGCATACAACGCTAAACCTGCCTTTGCCTCACCCTGTGCCATCTGTACACGAGTATACGTTTTTGGCCTAAAACTGGAGGGTTTCCTGTTTTCTCTCTCCGGGGCCTTTAAAGGGCATTTGAAGGGAAGTCCATATGGGAACTGTGACCGTCCACGGCGCCTGGGAAGGCGTGGTTGAGTGTTTACCGAGAGGGGGAGGACGAGGCCGTGGGATGCACACGGGTGGCATTTGGAAATGTCACCGGCTGCCTCCACCCAGACAGAGCCGCTTTCTGCGTTCCGGGGACGGGGGACCCCGGAGCTGCAGCCAGTTTCTCTACCAAAGGCAGCTGAGGGCTTCACCGCGAGTCCCGGCCCGGCCTCTTCCCCAGGTCAAAGGCCACCGGCCTCGGTGCAAACCACAGGAGCCACGAGCACTTTGATGTGGCGCAATCAAACGTGAGGCAGAAAGGGGGTCCACAGATCAGAAGTGAAAGGTGACCACTTCTTTATCAAGTGTTTGCTTCCCTCTAAAGACTGACAGGGAGCCCGGCCGGCCAGCGTGGCTCCGAGTTTGAGCGCGGACCTGGGAACCAGGAGGTCCCGGTTTGATTCCCGGTCAGGGCACAGGCCTGGGTTGTGGACTCCATCCCCAGTGTGGGGCCTACAGGAGGCAGACAGATGATGTTTCTCTCGCATCACTGGTGTTTCTCTCTCTCCCTCTCCCTTTTTTTCCTCTGAAATCAGTTTTAAAAAATAAATGTCAACCAGGAAAGCAAGGACCTCATGATGTCTTCTAGGCTTAGTCTCTGTGTCAAGATTGCTTTGAGGTGAGATAGTAAAGAGTGTACTAAAAGAGCAAAGATTTTTTTTAATTGTTTAATATATTTTTATTGATTTTTTTTACAGAGAGGAAAGGAGAGGGACAGAGAATTAGAAACATCGATGAGAGAGAGACATCAATTAGCCTCCTCCTGCACGCCCCCCACTGGGGATGTGCTCACAATCAAGGTACATGCCCTTGACTGGAATTGAACCTGGGACCCTTCAGTCCATAGGCTGACGCTCTCTCCACTGAGCCACACCGGTTTCGGCAGAGACTTTTAATGTTTACCTCTTCCTTCTGTGCTGTTGGTTCCCCTGCCTTGGTGCAGGATGGACAGCTGGCAGAACGCATCGGGGAAAGCACAGCGTGTAAACCACCAGAGACGGGTAGAGAACGCCTCCTGATTAAATCTGTGTTCTTCCTGGACTCAGGGTACCGCTCTGTAAACCATTGGCCTCTGTAAACCATCATCCTCACCCTAGTGGGCAGCCCTTTCTCGGGAACCAGGTGCTCGGGTAGTGTTTTCACAGCAGGCCATTTGCTCCTCTCTACATTGAGACTGTGGAATGCACCATAGATTATCTCTATACAGTGGCACCTTGAGATACGAGTTTAATTCGTTCTGTAACCTTGAGGCGTGGGAAACTATGAGACGCTCGAGTCGCGGTAAACTGGTGAGTCCTGTGCAGCCGGCCCATCCACGCGATGACTCCTATCTCAAATGTTGCTCATATTTCAAAGCAAAAATCGCTCGCTCGACGGCTCGTATCTCAAAAATCTCGTATGTTAGGGCACTCGTATCTCGAGGTACCACTGTATATAAAAGGCTAATATGTAAAGTGTGCCCTCCGGAGTTCAACCGGGGGACCAGGACTTTGATCACTTGCTATGATGTGCTCTGACCACCAGGGGGCAGCAGGGAATGAAGGAAGGCCCAGGCTGGCAGCTGGAAGGCCCCCCAGAGGCCCTGACAGCTGGGCAGGCATAGGGGTCCCTACCCAGACACGAGTTGAATGCATCGGGCCTCTGGTGTTTAAATCCGGTGTTTTGTGTCATGTGTGCCAGTCATCCAGAGTCCCTGTGGGAGCTGCGTGTCTGCACCAGGTGCAGCTCTGCATGGTCAGGTGGTGCCCACGCCATCGTTTCGTCTTGGGTGTGAAGGGGCATCGTAAAGCCTGCCTCGGACTTGCACAGCGTATTTATAAGGGGCTGGGGCTAAAGAACATGCTTCTAGAATGACAACTGAAAGGCAGCACTAGCATTTTAGGATAAAAGAAATGATAATATGCTTACGGTCTCAATGGGGGAGAAAATTGGAAAATCCAATGCTCAAAGGAAACCAAGAGATCAGAATGGTGTTCTGATGGGTAATGTAACAGCTGCCTTTAAAAAAATATTTTTTTTTTTAGCCAAAGCCGGTGTGGCTCAGTGGATAGAGCGTGGGTCTGTGGACTGAAGGGTCCCAGGTTCGATTCCAGTCAAGGGCATGTACCTTGGTTGTGGGCACATCCCCATTGGGGGGTGTGCAGGAGGCAGCTGATCGATGTTTCTAACTCTGTCCCTCTCCCTTCCTCTCTATAAAAATCAATAAAATATATTTTTTTTAAATGTTTTTTTCTAATCCTCACCCAAGGATATTTTTATTGATTTTAGAGAGAGAGAGAGAGAAATGAGACAGAGAAACATGGATGGGAGAGAAAAACATCGATCCGTTGCCTTTGATCCATTTTCCCACACACATACACCATGACTGAGGTTCCCAGTCCACTCCTAGGTCTGTGCCCAGACCAGGCATGGAATCCATAGTCCCTTTGGTCCATGGGACAATGCTCAACCTGCTGAGTCACTCCCACGCTGTCACTGCTGCCTTTCATTGACTACTAGAGGCCCGGTGCACGAAATTCGTGCAAGAGGAGGCCCTCCTTCCCCCGCTGCCGGCACTGGCTTCCCTCTGGCACCCGGGACCTGGGCTTCATCCAGAAGGTTGTCCAGAAGGAGGTCCGGTCTAATTAGCATATTACACTTTCATTATTATCGATGGCTGAATGCTGAGCCGTTTATTCGTATTTCTCTTCTAAGTGACGCGCCATGAAAGAATTGCCACTCTTGTAAAGGGAAAGGCACTTGGGCTCAGAAAGTTGAAGCCACTTCCCGCAGGTTTACCTATGCTAAGGATATGCATCAAAGGATCCCTTTTTACCGCCAAGCTGGCTGACCCCTCCTCCCCACGCCAGCCTGCCTCCTGACATAAAGAGTAATATCAGAACCGGTACCCAGAGGCAGGCTGACTACCTTGGAAGCTCTACAGCAAGTCTCCGGTGGCAGATGTTCCAGGAACAAAAGCAAATCCCCGATGAGGATTAAAAATATCATATTAAAAACACACACGTTCAGGACACTAAAAAAAAAAAAAAGGAAAAGAAGTCGAAAATTTTTGTTGACTTTCTGCTGAAATGTGCTGACATGCGGAGATATGTATGTTTTTCCGAACATCTGGTGGGCATTAGGATGTTTTTATTCACAGCCTTCGATTAACGATAAAGGAAAGCGGAGCAATTAAGCAATTCTGCCACCGCGAATACACACCCACGTGGTGGTTTCTCCGCTGCATTGCAGAACCTCAGCATCCGTCCAACGGAACGTTATTTGTGTTATTTGGGGGTTCTCTTACTGTAACCCCCCTGTTTCCACCGGAATAGACCCCCCTGAGTCAGCAACTCTTGCATCTAAGAGACAAACATTTCAAGTTATGAGACTTGCTGGTATGAATACATGTCTCCAATTATACCTTGAGTAGTGCCTTGAGTCTGAGAAACTGCCTAACCCTGGGATACGTCTGTGGTGCAGAGAGGGTCCCGTTTCACGGAAGAGAGAGCTTTTGGCTAGAGAGGGAGACACCACGGTGACTGTCCCTTCCATAGACTTGCAGAAGGAAGTGCACCTTTTCCTGACCCTGCAGTCCCTCTGCTGAGTCTCAGGCCAGGGCTCTTTCAGCTCCCCGGGCAGTGTCTGCCGGCGACCGTGACCGAGTCCCTCCCTTCCCGTGCCAGTGAGCACACACTCAGAGGCTGGCTAAGGAGGTGCAGGGCCCTGCTGGCGAGGCCGCCTCCAGGAGTGCCAGGTGGAGAGAGCGTTACTGCGGGCCGGTGCCAGGCCTGGATGGTGGGCACCACCCTCCTCCTGCCCCCCACCCTCTCTCCTCTCCTCACCGTGTCACTCAGCCGCTCTGCCTCTCATCTCAGCTCTGTGTGTTCTTCCCAACGTGGACACTCTCACTCATCTTCCGTTCGTCTAAGGCAGTGGTTCTCAACCTTCCTAAGGCCGCGACCCTTTAACACAGCTCCTCATGTATTGGTGACCCCAACCATAAAATTACTTTCGTGGCTGCTTCATCACTGTCATTGTGCTACTGTTAATGAATCGTAATGTAAATATCTGATAGGCAAGATGTCTTAGACAACCCCGGTGAAAGGGTCGTTCGACCCCCAAAGGGGTCGAGGCCCACAGGTTGAGAACCGCTGGTCTAATGGCTGTTCATTCTTCACGTTTCAGCGTAGATGCCCTCCATCTGGGAGTGACAACGATTTTTTAAAATTCTTTATTTTATTTGTTTTTTAACTCTATTGTGTGTTTTTTTAATATATTTTATTGATTTTTTTACAGAGAGGAAGGGAGAGGGATAGAGAGTTAGAAACATCAATGAGAGAGAGCCGCCTCCTGCACACCCCCTACCGGGGATGTGCCCGCCACCAAGGTACATGCCCTTGACCGGAATCGAACCTGGGACCCTTCAGTCCACAGGCTGATGCTCCATCCACTGAGCCAAACCGGGTTCGGCTTAATCTTTATTGTTGAAAGTATTACATAGTTCCTCCCCGCCCTCCATTAACCTCCTCCAGCCCCAGGCCCTCCCCACCCCATTGCCTATGTCAGTGGTCCGCAAACCGCGGCTCTCGAGCCACAGGCGGCTCTTTGGCCCCTTGAGTGTGGCTCTTCCCCAAAATACCATGACCTGAGCGAGTCTCTTTTGAAGAAGTGGCGTTAGAAGAAGTTCAAGTTTAAAAAGTTGATACTTGGCTCCGTGGACTAATGAATTTGCCTACTACTGTCCACGAGCGATGCATACATGCCGACAAGTTCATTGGCTGCTCTCTTCCCTCCCACCTCCCCCACCTTCCCTCTGAGGTTCAACAGTCTGTTCCTGCTTCCATGTCTGTGGTTCTATTTCCGTTCATCAGTTTATGTGGTTCCTTAGATTCCACGTGTGAATGAGGTCACGTGATACTTGTCTTTCTCTGCCTGGCTTATTTCGCTTATCGTGATGCTCTCCAGGTCCCTCCATGCCCTTGCCAACGGTATGCGTTCTTTCTTTTTCATGGCCACGTAGTATTCCACTGTGTGAGTGGACTTACCACGGCTCTTTTAACCCCTCGTCTGCTGGTGGGCTCTAAGAAACTCGAAACACCCCTCAGAAAGAATATGTGCACCTTGGTGCTTCTAACAGAGCGATTTACGACGGCTGAGATTTGAAAGATCTTGACTCTTTGCTAAGTGGCAGGCACCGTGCTGCTAAGTAAATGTTTCCTTGCATTTAGAATCTCGTTGACTCATTACACACATTCCTTTAAAATAGGCTTAATTTATTGAGCGCTCGCTGGGTGCCAGCCATTGTTATCAGTGTTTCACAGACGTGTATAAAGGTTAATAGCTTGGCTGTGGTCACAGAGTTGTGGGCAGGGGATGGAGGGGGTGGTATGTGTGCTGAATTGAACCCAGACAGTCCGGCTCCCAGGCCTGAGTTCTAATTGCCCCCTAAGTGTTAACAGGCACATCCATTCTTTTTCAACCATTTTTAAAAACGAGGAAACGGAAGCCCGCGCTTCCAGCCTCGCCCTGGAGTGTGGGGGGACTTCTGGGCGCGCTCTGGCCCCCATCCCCACCCGGCATCACGTAGCATTGTGTCTGCCTGTTTGTTTTGCTAAGTTCCTCCTCTCTCGGCGAGGAAACGGAAGCCTCGAGGAGCGCAGGGAGCTGCCAACAGGCCGTTAGCGATCCGCAGTGGCCACCTCAGTCTGCACTTGGCTCTGTCCCTCCAGGCCTGCGTGTTTCCCGCTGGTGAACAATGGCTGTGACCGTGAGCCAGGCCTTCTCGGGAAACATCTCAGGCTGCACTTCTGTCCAGGGGCATTGTTTCATTCCCTTTTTTAAAAGATTTTAATTGATCTTTATAGAGAGAAGAAGGGAGAGGGAAAGAGAGAGAAATCCATGTGAAAGCAAGACGTCCGTTGGCCGCCTCTTGGGGCCGACCTGTCTCTGCCTGGGGTGACGCCCCACCCCCAACGGAGCCACCCCCACCCCTGGATTTATTGCTTCTTTCTTCGTCGGCTCCTTTGGACTGAGCATTTAAAAACATGACTGCGATGACAGGAGATGTTGATAACTAACAATAACTGTAACATTGAGGGCCGATTACTTGCCAGCTGTTGATCAGAAGATTCGTTCTTATTTCTTTCTCACTCTCACCCTGGGAGGCAAATACTGTTATTGCCCCCACTTTACAGATGAGCAAACTGCCCCCAGAGGGGTACATGGGCCTGGCTTTCACTCCCATGGCGGGGAGGCGGAGGATCCTTGACTCAGTGGACCGGCACTCCTGGTCCATAGGACAAATGGGGTTCTTTTCAGGGTTACCAAAAGTCCCTGCTGGTTATGAAAACTGTGTGACTCCTACAACATGTCCATTATGAGAATGACAGCAAACAGGCCTGTGCTCCATCCCCTTCAGAGAACACAGAGAGAGTGAGAGAGAGAGATGATTCTAGAAGCGATTCTAAAGCTCAGGTTTAGCTCCGCGTTTCTTGGGAAAGGCCCGGGCGGAGAGGATGCTGAAGGGCTGAGGGTCCTCTTGGTTCAGCAGAAAGACAGATGGCGTCTGGAGACCCTGCCAAGCCTTCCTCTGCGGGGCATGCTCTGTCTTCTCTGTGGAAACTCAGCTTCTTTAATTCGCATGGGAGATTCATTGTCCCGCGTCTCAGAGATCCCCGCGTGACAGGAGTCCAAGACCGCGGGCTCTGCAAGGACCGTTTCGTCACCTCTCGCTGCAGCCAGGACATGCGAGGGCTTGCTTCCAGGGACCCAGGGCCGTGAGGCGATAGGAATAGGGAAGAGATGTTGACCTTCAAGAGCAATCAGTCCATCCCTGGCTCTGCCATCCATGATGGAAAAGATGGCGCAGCTGCCGGAGAGTGGAAAGGCACTGGGTCAGGATGGGAGCCACGGTCTGAGGGCGTGAGGGCGATGGTCACGATGATGAGCGTGTTAACCAGCTGGGGAGGGAGATTTCCATTGCCACCGGAAGAGGCTGTAAATAAGTGATAAAATGTTCTACATGTGCCCAACCTCAACGGGTCAAGTAAGACTCAGATCCTAACTGCAAAGACCTGAGCATTCCTTTTGAGGACCTCCCCCCAGCCCCCCAAAAAAGGAAGACTCACATGCTGACCTTTATTTTTCTTTTTTTTTTCTTTTTTTAAATATATTTTATTGATTTTTTACAGAGAGGAAGGGAGAGGGATAGAAAGTCAGAAACATCGATGAGAGAGAGAGACATTGATTTGCCGCCTCCTGCATGCCCCACACTGGAGATGTGCCTGCAAGCAAGGTACATGCCCCCGACTGGAATCGAACCTGGGACCTTTCAGTCTGCAGGCCGACGCTCTATCCACTGAGCCAAACCGATCTCGGCTGACCTTTATTTTTCAATTTTTCTGATAAAAATAAGACGTACTTAGTCTAGAAAATCACTTCTCCCAGAGATAATCATCATCATTTAACTCAATATTTTGGTGAATCCCCTTCCAGATTTTTTCTTTTTTTTCACACATTATATATTTTCGTAGCCTACTCATTTTTTGTGTGTGTGTCATCAAAATTCTTCATAATCTTTTCTTAGTTAAATAATAGTTTGTCACTTAGTGGCACTGCGATTCACTTAACTATGTTAGAGCAGTGCTGAACATTGGATTAAATTCTCATTTTTCATTTTTATAGAGTATGTCGCCGTTGCCTTATGGATCTTGGTCTGCTTTTGAGGCCCTTGGTATATAATACCATTTTAGTTGAGAGTTTGTGCCATTTTCTTCCCCATGGACTTTATCTTAGATTCTTTAAAATATATATATATATATATATATATATATATATATATATATATATATATATATATTGATTTTTTTACAGAGAGAAAGGGAGAGGGAGAGTTAGAAACATTGATGAGAGAAACATCGATCAGCTGCCTCCTGCACACCTCCTATTGGGGCTGTGCCCGCCACCAGGGTACATGCCCTTGACAGGAATCGAACCTGGGACCCTTTAGTGGGCAGACTGACGCTCTATCCACTGAGCCACACCGGTGAGGACCTATCTTAGATTCTTGTCCCTGCTGCATCACCCCCTGGCCAACGAACATAACATGTGGCCTTCCGGTGGCTCTACAGGACTTTCCAGAATGACTGAGTGGCTTACTTATAGGCACAGTGCTAACCAATGTAATAGTCTGCTACGTGAGGTGGCTTTCAGACATGCTGATCTGAAACTTAAAAATCCCCTGTGTCTGGCCCAATCTAAGTAACAAACCCTGAAGTAAACACATCCAATGTTGCACATGGTTTT
This sequence comes from Lasiurus borealis, assembly GCA_004026805.1. Taxonomy (NCBI): domain Eukaryota; kingdom Metazoa; phylum Chordata; class Mammalia; order Chiroptera; family Vespertilionidae; genus Lasiurus; species Lasiurus borealis. The sequence continues at coordinate 52,658 of PVJN01011274.1, forward strand.
CTTTAGCTTGTAAATGATGACTTTCTATCCCTCTCTTCCTTTGTGTATTTTCTACTGTTCTTAAGTCAGTGTGAATTGCTTTTATAACAAAAAATATCCATTACGTTTATTTTCAAGAAGAAAAAAAAAATAAGACAAGGAAGCAATTTAGCTCCCGCCCCCAAACCTTACAGTCTTCACGTTGAGTGATGCACCCTTTCCTGTTAGTAAGTGAAACGCCTCAGGTCGTGACGGGACCCACACACAGTGGAGAGAGAGGCGATCTCGGGGCTCTCTCCTGGCAAAAAGGCATTTCTGTCTCCATTATCTCTATCCTTCAGACAGAATGGTTTTCTGGCCTGGAATTATCCGGACGGCTGCCTCTTTCTTTCCCCTCCTATCACTCTGTGTACAACGCTAAGACGGTTCTTGGCCATGGAAAATGGGGAAGAAAACACCAGATTCAGAAGGACACACAGAAGAAGTAGGTGCAGGTTGATGAGAAGTCTCTGTACGCTGTAGCTTTCCTCTGACCTGAACTTTTTAAAGTAAAAGGTGTGGTTTTTCTAAGTGAGGACACATGGCTTCTGGGAGCCAGCTTTGTGCCTGAAAGCCAATAATTGAGTATTTCTGGCCTTCACCTTTTCATAGGTCAAGAACACCACACACATACACACACACACACACACACACACACACACACACACAACATACGTCCTCAACTTACCTAATATTTAGGCGCTATGTAGCCTCAAATAAAATAATAGCTACCCAAAATTTGGAAAGGTAACCATAAAATAAAGTAAAATAAGAATGTGATTTCATAATATTTTTGGCCAACGTAGAACCTACGTTATGTAATGGAAATTGAAAGGAGCAAAAAAGCACAAACTTCTTATCTATAATAACTCTTATTTTCTTGTGATAATTTTTTTTCCAAAGGGAAGGAACTGCTTTGCTTAAAAGCATTCCTCGCTGATGTTTCTTCCTCGTTTAATTTCCCCCTTTCATTTCGCGTTTCTTATCTTCCCTCTGAAATTATGTGGACGATTATTAATGCCTTTCCTCCCCATTTAGACATCATGTAGCTGAAGGTTGCGATTTGGTGACCATAAAGCTGCTTCATCTTATTAATAACTTTCCTACTCCACCGAGAATTCCTCCCAGTGAGCGTCAGCCCGTCACAGGCATGCCCAGACATCAGCGTGGGAGTTTTGTCAGGCCGTGAAAAATCCTCAGAAGGGGGTCTCTGTCACGTGTATACATCGGACCTTCATCGTTTTCGCCTCCTCTTCCTCATTATGCAAAAGGGCACCGTCCGGATGGTCAACCCCACACCCTTGGCATCCTCGGTTTGCTCCTCCCAAATGCCATACATGACCAAGGCGTGCTCAGCCCCCTCCAGACAGACAGACGTGTCTGTTTCTGCCTCCGTTGCTGTTACCCAAACCCATGACTCAGATGTGTTCTTCCTGCTTCTTCTGTTTCCCTCGAGGACCCGTTTCCCATGACCCACAGGGTCTCCCAGTGCACTTGGACTTCAACGGATACCCCTTAGCCCGGCCAGTAAGTCCCACAAAGGAAGGATATTCTGCTCCATCGGAGATCCTTCTCCGCTTCATACAGTCCCTCTCTCCGCTGCTCCCGCCACCGTGTTGGCTTCTGGGACATCTCTTTGCTGAGTGGAGTCTGTCTCCACGTGTGCTGTCCACACAGCCAGGGCTCCGGGGTCCTCTTCGCCTCACCAGCTCCTTCTCACCCTCCCCTCCACAGTCCCCTGCCCTGGTCGCTCTAAAATCGGGGTCCCACCCTACTCTTCCATACCGGAATACCCCCTTTTCCCTGGTAACATCGCTAATGTAGATGGTAGGTTTCTGTTTGTTTTTATACTGTGCCTGTCTCACCCTCTAATGCGTGCGACCTCAGGAGA
>PVJN01011275.1:0-54565 GCA_004026805.1 Lasiurus borealis
TTTTTATTAATGTGTTACATGTATACATATCTTCCCATTGCCCCCCCCCCTCCCAGGCATATCCTAACCCCCCAGTGTCTTGTGTCCATTTGTTATGCTTATCTGCATGCATACAAGTCCTTCGGTTTATCTCTTATTTATCCCACCTCTCCCTAACCTTCCCGCTGTAATTTGACAGTCTGCTTGATGCTTTACTGCCTCTCTATCTATCCTTTTGTTCATCAGTTTATAATGTTCTTTATTATCCACAAATAAGTGAGATCATGTGGTATTTTTCTTTCATTGACTGGCTTATTTCACTTAGCATAAGGCTCTCCAGTTTCATCCAGGTTGCTGCCAATGGTAAGAATTCCTTCTTTTTTTATGGCAGCATAGAATTCCATTGTGTAGATGTACCACAGTTTTCTGATCCACTCACCTGCTGATGGGCACCTAGGCTGTTTCCAAATTGTAGCTGTTGTAAATTGTGTTGCTATGAACACAGGGGTGCATAAATCCTTTCTGATTGGTGTTTCTAGTTTCTGAGTGGGATTACTGGGTAAAATGAAAGCTCTATTTTTAGTTTTTTGAGGAAACTCCATACTGTTCTCCACAGTGGCTGCACCAGTCTGCATTCCCACCAGCAGTGCACGAGGGTTCCTTTTTCTCCGCATCCTCACCGACACTTGTCGTTTGTTAATTTATTGATGGTTGGTTGCCATTCTGACAGGTGTGAGATGGTACCGCATTGTTGTTTTGATTTGCATCTCTCAGATAATTAGTGACTTTGAGCATGTTTTCATGTTTCTCTTGGCCTTCCTTCTGTTGTCTTTCGAAAAGGTTCTATTTAGGTTCGTTGCCCATTTTTTTTTATTAGATCGTTTATCTTCATTTTATTAAGTTGTATAAGTTGCCTGTAGATGTTGGAGATTAAACCTTTATCAGTGATAACATTTGCAAATATGTTCTCCCATTCAGTGGTCTTTCTTGTTGTTTTGTTGATGGTTTCTTTTGCTGTGCAAAAGTTTTTTATTTTGATGTAGTCCCATTTGTTTATTTTTTTCTTTAGCTTCCATTGCCCTTGGAGCAGTAATTTTGATGAATCTATTTTATCAAGAATATATATCTCATATTTATAAAAGCCTAATATGCAAAGTGTTCCATTGGGAGTTCGACCTACCAGGAGTTCGATCACTCACTATGACGTGCACTGACCACCAGGGGGCAGCACAGAATGAGAAAAGGCCCAGCTGGCATCTGACAGCAACTAGGGGCTTACCCGTGCCTCTAATATTACATAAAAGCTTGTGTCAGGTGAATTGCCAACAACTTATTAAAAGATCAAGAATCAAGATTCATTTCACTTTGATATCACTGTTGCCAGTGTTATTCAATTTTTAATTCAAAAGTATAATCATATGCTGGCTCAAATTCTGTTAAGGTAGAGTTTTAGATTAATGCCGGAACATATTTTTTTTCTTATTTTGTTAAGACATTCATTTTTCACATCTTTTAACTAGCAAATTACCTGCTTATTAGTGAACAACTAGAAGGTGGTTTAATAATGGTGAGTTTAATTAGGATGGTGAAAACCACATAAATTCTCCGGAAAGTGCTAGCCAGGAGAATACTGCATGATAAGAAACAATCACAGTGTCTGTGATTTCTTTTGTTTAACCTTTATAAAAACTTTATAGTCTGGCCACGTGATGAGTGAAATATTCGGTGGCAGTTGCATATGCTGTCATCCTTTATCTGCTTGTTACTCTACTTAACATGCCTCATTATTGTGCTTAGAATGACTTTTTATATTTCTTCAGATAAATGTTTGTTGGATTGCAAACGAAGGTGACTTTGGTGCTGAGAGCTGGCTGTTAGCGATAACAGTGGAATAACTTTTTATGAGGGGGGTGCGCAGACGCACGCCTGGTGGAGGTTACTGTCTCAGTGAGCGGCTGGCACACTGTGCGGACTGTTACATCTTGGTGATGTGTGTTACCTCCGCTAAAGGAGAAAGGACAGTGTGAGCCCTCTCTTAACACTGAAGTTCACAAGGAAGGGAGCGCATTCTATTTGCTTCGTCTTCTTTTCACCAAAACATTAATATGGAAAGTTACTTTAAAAATGTAAATATAGAAGCATTAAACAAAATGAAGCATAGCCATTGAAGATAGGATATATAATTACTAAAGTCATGTTCTAGTGTTCTGTTTTAGTACAGATTTAAAATTCTGACATCATCACATCAGTGGCAATATTTTCCATTGGTATTGACTGTAAAGACATATTGATCATGCCTACAGGTTTTGGCTCTTACCCTGAGTTTCTGCCAGAATTTAGATCCTAAATATAGGATGCCCCCCCCCCCCCCAAAATGTATACACGCAATTTTTTTAAAATATATTTTTATTGATTTTTCACAGAGAGGAAGGGAAAGGGATAGAAAGCCAGAAACATCGATGAGAGAGAAATATCGATCAGCCGCCTCCTGCATGCTCCCTACTGAGGATGTGCCTGCAACCAATATACATGCCCCTGACCGGAATCGAACCTGGGACCTTTCAGTCCCCGAGCTGATACTCTATCCACTGAGCCAACCCGGTGTCGGCTATACACACAATTTAAATGATTATAAAAGCAGTATTTATTAAAATGCATTTCATTTTTTTAAATTGAGCTATCAGCTGTTAAAGTGTGTATACTTTTTTTAGGGAAACACTGTATAAAAGCAAACTCTCAATGTTTAGTCAAACACAGATTTTATGTTTGCAAGAATATGATGTGATGAGTAGAAAGCAAATGCAGACTTTTTTTTTTTAAATGTGGGCTATGCTCTTTTTAAAAAAATATTTTTATTTATTTCAAAGAGGGAGGGAGAGAGATAGAAATATCAGTGATGAGAGAGAGTCATTGGTCAGCTGCCTCCTGCATGCCCTACACCGGAGATGGAACTCTCAACTTAGGCGTATGTTCTAAGAATTGAACCTGTAACCTCCTGGTTCATTGGTCGACACTCAACCACTGAACCATGCTGATTGGGCCAAATGCAGACTCTTTAGAATGATTTTTTAAAATTAGTTTTGCAGTGTATATTTTTATTTTAAATATATTTAATTTTTATATGAAAAATACATTTACATAGTTCAGAAATTAGAAGAGAATAAAAATTTATAAACTGAGTATTTTCACATGTAACCGTAACCATGCCCACCCCTGACCCCCTGGTTCTATTGTTTCTTAGGTGTCCTTCAGGGTGTTTTAATGCAGATATCAACAAATACAAATATATAATCTCATTTGCCTCATTTCTTACACAAGAATAATATATTTTCATACTTCTCAAACCTGCAATATTATGTAATGTAATGCAACAGCATTTTCATGTATCACCAAGAAAAAAAATAATGCTGGCAATTAAAATGTGACATGACAGTGATTATAAAGTGCATTTCAATGTCTGAAATACTAAAAGGTGAAGAAACTCACATTTTCTACCATTCTCATATGCTCTACCTATATATGCTCTCTGTATAGGTAGAGCATATAACACATATTTTGTCACTTACATAATGTCGATATCTTTGCATTGCAGACCTTTTCTTTTTGATAGGTACAAGGTATTTTATAGCATGATTGTACCCTAGTATATTTAGCCCCTGCAAATAATCAGTTGCTTTTTTTTTTTTTTTTTAGTTTTTGAAAACTGAAATAGAGGCTATTTTTAATTTAATCCACGTATAACTACAATATAAATTCTGGATGGGATTCTTAGTCTAATCGTAATCACATTTGTAATAGTTACAGCTTTAACCAGAAAGCAGTTTTGCTACTTTATTTTCCGAACAACTGCATGCAGAGTGTGGTGTTAAACTTTGTTTTTGCCAGTTGATAATGAGAAATGGTATTTCAGAGTTAGTTCTAAATTGCACTTCTTAAGTAAGAGTAAGATGAAGAATATTTTTCTATGCTTACGGCTATTTTTTTCTCTCTGCAAATTTTTCATGATCTTAGTCGATTTTTCTGATTGCTTGTTGATTTATTTAAAATTTATTTTTCAATTTAATTGGCATTCAAAACTATGGTAGTGTCAGGTACACAACAGAGTGATTAAACATTTATATAACTTATGAGTTGATCACCCTAATAAGTCTAGTATCCATCTGACACCAAACATATTAATTACAGTGTTATTGACTATATTCCCTCTGCTGTACTTTACATCCCTATGATCTTATCTAATAAAAGAGTAATATGCAAATTGACCATCACTCCAACACATAAGATGGCTGCCCCTATGTGGTCAAAGATGGCTGCCCCCATGTGGACACAAGATGGCCACCACAAGATGGTCAGCAAGGGAGGGCAGTTGGAATGGACCAAGTCTGCAAGGGAGGGCAATTGAGGTGATAACGCCTTCAGGAAGGACAGTTAGGGGTGACCAGGCCAGCAGAGGAGGAGAATTAGGGGTGATTGGACCTGCAAGGGAGGGCAGTTAGGGGTGACCAGGCCTGCAGGGGAGGGCAGTTAGGGGTAACCAGGCCAGCAGGAAAGACAATTAGGGGCAAACAGGCTGACAGGGGAGTGATTAGGGGGTGATCAGGCCAGCAGGCAGAAGCGGTTAAGGGCAGTCAGGAAGGCAGGCAGGCGAGCAGTTGGAAGCCAGCAGTTCTGGATTGTGCAAGGGATGTCTGACTGGCCTAAACGGGCAGTTGGACATCCCTTGAGGGATCCCAGATTGGAGAGGGTGCAGGCTGGGCTGAGGCACAACCCTCCTCCCCCGTGCATGGATTTTGTGTGCCAGGCCTCTACTTACTGTTATAACTGGCAGTTTGTCCTTCTTAATTGCTTTCAACTTTTTCCCCATTCCCCACTCCCTCCCATCTGGCGACTACCACTTTATGTTCTGTAGCTATGAGTTTGTTTCTGTTTTGTTTGTTCATTTATTTGTGGTGTTTTTTGTTTGTTTGTTTGTTTGTTTTTAGATTCTACATGTAAGTGAACTCATGGTATTTGTCTTTTTCTGTCTGACTTATTTCACTTAGCACAATACCCTCTAGACCCATTCATGTTGTTGCAAATGGCAAGATTTTCTTCTTTTTTTTATGGCCAAATAATTTTCCCATATGTATGTGTGTGTGTGTGTGTGTGTGTGTGTGTGTATGCACACATATTAAGTATATGTGTACATAATACAGATATATGAAGATATCTCTCACATCTTCTTTACCCATTTGTCCTTCGGTGGAAACTTAGATTCTATATCTAAGCTATTGCACTAGTAAATAATGGTGCAATAAATATAAACGGTGCATATATTTTTTCAAATTAGTGTTTTTGTTTTCTTCAGATATATACCCAGAAATGGAATTGTGCTGGGTTGTGTGGAAACACGATTTTAAGCGTTATTGATTGATTTAGAAAGAGAGAGAGAGAGAGAGAGAGAGAGAGAGAGAGACACACACGGACATCGATTAGTTGTTCCCCTTATTTATGGACTCATTGATTGACTTGATTCTTGTATGTGCACTGACCGGTGATCCAATCTGCAACCTTGGCACATCAGGATGACATGCTAACCAACTCTGCTACCTAGCCAGGGCCAGGGCGCTATTTTTAATTGCCTAATAAGCATATGTGAATATTTTTCCATTTCTGGAATCTTTTTGAGATAATATTTCCAAACAATATATAGTACATTAGATCTGACTCAGTTTTAAAGAGAATAATTCCTGTAACTCATAGGTAACACTTGTAAATAGAATTGTAATGAACTTTGCTGTTTTTTTGTTTGTTTGTTTTGTTTTTTGTAGACCTGTTAAACTCATTGTAATAAGCTTAATCTTACAAATATACGAATTATACAATTTCCAAACATCAGTGATTTAGGTAGAGCATATAACACATATTCATCTTTTCCCACTTACTGTTGAGTGTTAGAGAATGTAGATTGTTAATGGGCCATCTCCTTTGGAGTAATTTTGTTTACTAAGCTGGAACTGAGATCTGAGCCATTATGTGTGTAGTCAAACCTTTACCCGGGATGAATTGCATTAAAGAATGCTCATGTTCATTTGCAGTGAAGCTAAGAATAGCGCCAGAGTTTGGCCCTAACCGGGATAAAGCTGAGAAGCCAGCTCTGGGTACAATGTTGCATTTATTATTATCCGAATGTCTGCAGGTTTAATGCTGTTGACTTCTGGAGTGTTCTTCAGCTTGTCTGGCGATGCGCTTTACTCTCTTTTCATTGTTGATCGCATAGCCGTTCCATCCCTCTCGTGTTTTTCAAGTGTGAGGAACCTTTTTCCTTTCTGTGTGCTAATGACATGTACTTGCTAGGACTGTATTTTTGCAGACAGCCTAGAGAGCGAATTCAGGTAGGTTTAAACAACTGCAGGAGATGTCCTTACGTTTGTAGCACTTGCTCTGGAGAGCATTTTCAGACGATTAGACCATTGATGTGGAGCGTTAAGAGAAGCTGTAGACTCTCCCAGCCCATAGGAAACCGAACAGTCATTGTGAGAAATGGCAGGCGAGATAAGAAATACAAGGCAAAGCGCTTGACTCTGTGAGTTGTGGTGGTTAGTACTGGGAAAATAAAAAACGGAGGATAAAATTAGTCCAGGGCTTTACCATAACGTCTTAAAATATATTTAAAGGATGTTAGCACGCTTATGATCTATAAAGCATCAGCTAAATTTGCTACTAATATCAAATAATTGTGTGCAACGGTAATCAGTTACATAAGCTGGAGAACTATTGCAGTGATCTATTTAAAATCAGTTACTCTTTCAGCAATGATCTTGGGCAAAAAGTCCTTATCTTTCAAAAGGGCAACCTATATCAGCCTGGGGATTATCATATTTATTCACATCTTCTTTCCTGGTATCCTTGTTTTGTCATTGGCTTCTCATTTGCTTAATGAAGAAAGCACATGGAATTGTCACAGGGACTGTATTTCACTATCTGGCTCTTTGACAATAATTGGCTAACAGCTCCAGCACTCACACAGCTGGTCTTCAGTTCTCCTTGCATAAAGGCCACTCTGGATGCTTTAAAACACACACACACACACACACACACACACACACACACACACACACACAGGCAGCCGGGCCGGTGGTGCTCAGTGGTTGAGCATCCACCCATGAACCAGGAGGTCCAGGTTCGATTCCAGGCCAGGGCAAATGTCCTGGTTGCAGGCTCTATCCCCAGCATTGTGCGAGAGTCAGCCAATCTGATTCTCATCATGGATGTTTCTATCTTTCGCTCCCTCTCTGAAATCAATAGAAACATGTTTAAACACACACACACACCCACAAAGTTTCTTTGTCTTCTTTACTGAATGTTTAGGATATTTCCTGGGCCCAGTTTATCTCTCCATAGCTGTAGGTTTTGGCAATAAGTTATGACAGGTATTAACTGTCAGTGTTGATTGTAATTTTGCGGGACATGGTTTTGACTTCACTTTGGTTATGTAACACTTAATCTTTCTCACCGTGATCTGAGTCACATGTCAGGGTGGCATTGATGAGAGACGAGGCGGCTCACCTCCAGTGGGAAGGTCAGGAGGCCGTGCCCAGTGACAGTCTGGTCAGACAGCTCCATTTGGCCACGGGCCAGACAGTCCTCGCTGCTCTTCATCATTTTCTGTGTGAACCGCATTAGAGCTGACACGCTTCGCGTTGCCTCTTTGTAAAGAACACCTCTCATACACCAGTCCACCAGTGCGAAATTCATGGCACAGAATCTACTCCAGCCAAATAAAGGAATTCATTGTTGTTCTAGCTACATTGAAATTTTTTACTCTACCTAAGATGACATCTGCATTGTCAAAAGTCTGATTGTCAACTGACTACAGGAATTTACTGCCACAGAGAAAAATAATTAGACTGGCCACGCTTTCAGACAGAGAGGCCAAGACTAATTTTACAGGGAGGCATATCTGAACAAGATGAACGGGCTTGCTGAGACCGGTTTGGCTCAGTGGATAGAGCGTTGGCCTGCAGACTGAAAGATCCCGGGTTCGACTCCAGTCGGGGGCATGTACCTTGCTTGGGGGCACATCTCCAGTGTGGGGTGTGCAGAAGGCGGCTGATCGATGTCTCTCTCCCATCGATGTTTCTGACTTTCTATCCCTCTCCCTTCCTCTCTGTGAAAAATCAATAAAATATGTTAAAAAAAAAAGATTAACAGGCTTTTATTCTGGCACGTGATTGTACTTTTGTTTATGTTCAACAGGCTCAAATCTGTAGCATCAGCCTGTTTTTGTCACGGGCTGAAGTGCTTTGCTCAGCACTTTGCCTTCTCGGTGTGTATTCACCTTTCGTTGTCTAATGATGATTTCCTTTGGTGGGTAATTAATATTTTTCTGCTTGTGTTTTCCATTATTTCTGCTATAAATCCATTGCTTGTACAGTAAGTGAATCTAAAAAGAAAATATACCCCTCTAATAAGAGTGAAACATATTAGGATTTACCCCAGTCCATTTTCTCACACACATGACCTGGCCTTCCTTTTGTGCGTAAATTACACTCAGTGCACAGCTCCCTCCTGAAGAATAGACTCAAAGGCCGCATCTCATTGTTTAGTAACTTGAAGTAAAAATGTCAGTGATCTAGCAGCCTCTTGTTTTACTCTCAACTCTCTGAGTGGGAGGATGGGACAGGAGAACCAAGAAACGCTTCCATTTGACAGGGAAGAATGGAAGGTATTCGGCAGTCCCTGAACGCCTCCTGGTGGAAGCTTTACCATCTCCTTCCCTGGGATTAGGGGGTCTTTGCTTAGGTTTCTCGAGCCACCCCTCAGTCCTCCCTCCTGGCTGTTGGCTCTCGCCTCTGTGGGAAATCCTTCTGCTTTCATTTTCATGCGTGTGAGGAGGGCACGGCAGGATCTCCCTTCTTTGGAATCTGAACCTTGAATCTGAAACGAAGACGAGTTTGATAGATTTCTATACTTGCACAGATACACACACACACACACACACACACCCATACATATATGTATATACACATGCATATGTATTTATGTAGCACACACGCACATATACATGTATCAGCAGAATCCTGAGAAATCTCATTCAGAGACAAGACTCTTTGTTCACAGAGGGGCCCGTGTCACTTCCCTATGCCTCATTGCCCACAGGGTGGCACAGTGAGGACCAGAGGGGTTCTGCCCATGTAGTGGGGGTGAGCACCACAGGAGAAAGGATGGATCTTGGGAAGAGGGCCTTTGTAGAATGAGGGCAGTGATCTCTGGATGCTACATTCGTACATCTTTCTGGAGGTCTCCATCCTTCAATTGAAGATTTGTTTGCTATTGAATCATCCTTTAAGCCAGATTGCCGCCTGTATGATTGGTTTTCGCCTTGATTATGCTGAAACTCGAAAATATTCCCAGAGCCTTATCTCGTGACATTGAGATGTTTTCTCAGCCTGTCTCCTGCCTGAAAGGTTCAGGGTCCAAAGACAGTGCTTTTTAAAAAAGTACTTTGTTTAAATATAGCTCATACACTCTGTAATTCACCCAGTTGAAGGACACAGCTCATGGTTTATAATGTTGATAAAACTGTGCAAACCATCAGCACAATTTCAGGGCCTTTTTATCCCCAAAGCAAAGCCCCACCCCCAGTAGCAGTCACTCCGCATTTTCTCCCACCCGGGCCTCGGCAATCACCTGTTTTTTTGTTTGTTTGTTTTTTGTTGTTGCTATGGATGAACTTACCTATCCTGGACATTTCATATATGTGAAGCCATGCCATATGTGGTCCTTGGTGACTGGTGTCTTCCGCTTCACCTGGTATTTCCAACATGTATCCATGTGGTAGCATGTTTCAGCACTTCTTTCCTGTTTCCTGTTGAACAGCATTACATACGGTCTGCTTATTTCTTCAGTGGTCATAGTCTCTCTTCATTCAGGAAGGTGGCACTTTTGATGGCACAGGACCTTGTAAATGTACTTCTTTTCTTTTCTTTCTTTTTTTTAATATATATATTTTATTGATTTCTTACAGAGAGGAAGGGAGAGGGATAGAGAGTTAGAAACATCGATGGGAGATAGACATCGATCAGCCATCTTCTGCACGCCCCCTACTGGGGACGTGCCCGCAACCAGGATACATGCCCTTGACCGGATCGAACCCGGGACCTTTCAATCCGAAGGCTGACGCTCTATCCACTGAGCCACACCGGTTTCGGCAAAATGTAGTTATTTTCTTTGTTGCTACTGCCTATTTGATTATCGTTAGCCACATGTGCCTCCTCACAAGTCCTTATAGGAAATGCCAGTGTCTGAGATCTCCCTTTCTAACTGCAGGGACTTCTTTTTTGCTTCTTCAGGCTTCTTTGATGTCATATTTTTTATCTCTCTTCTTAGGACATTTGCTGGGACCAACCTAGCTCAAACAGACCTTAACAGAAGGCATGCCATGTCACTGAATTCCTGAGCTATTTTCTTTTTTAGCCCTTCCTCAAAACAAGGCATTTTTGGAGCTCATGTCTTTATCGGGTTCTTGTTTTTAGCAGTAACAACTAGTTCACATAGTACTGTTGTCCTTTGGGAACTGATTGTCCAAAACCACATGTTGATTATACATTAATCAGTTTACTATACATGAAACGTTTATAGATTTACCAACTGATCTGGCATTGAGTAGCAAGGGTTGGCTTTTATTCAGCTTTCCATAACACGCCCTCCTGTGTACCTCACAGACTGAGGCCATGCTGTGTGTTTTAGCTCAGGGTGCCAGTGTTTCTGGTCCCCAGCGGTAGCAGCTAACAGAGCCGGCACATTATGGCTGGGGCAGTCGTCTGGGGCCCTGCTTCCGGCAGCAGGTGGACTCTGAGTCTGTTCTACAATATTTCCGTCCTAAAACCTTGAACTACGCCCTCCTCAGAGGATCCTCAGAGGATGGTAGGACAGCGGCCATCTGTCAGGACCTGGCCTGGATCATGTTTCCACACATTTCTTTTTTTTTTTTAAATATATATTTTATTGATTTTTTACAGAGAGGAAGGGAAAGAGATAGAGAGCTAGAAACATAGATGAGAGACAGATATCGATCAGCTGCCTCCTGCACGCCCCCTACTGGAGATGTGCCCGCAACCAGGATACATGCCCTTGACCGGAATCGAACCTGGGACCTTTCAGTCCGCAAGCCGATGCTCTCTCCACTGAGCCAAACCGGTTTCAGCTTGTTTCCACACACTTCAGTGACCAAAGCAGGTGATGTGATTAAGCCCAAATCAATAAAATTGAAGAGAGAACACTCCCAAGACGCTTGAGGGGAGGAGTGGGTGGAAGAGGAGTATTGGTGACCAATAATTCTATCGGTGATAGGAAGAAAACATCATTCTTTCCCCCTTGTATCAATGAGCAGCTAACAGTTTTTAAAGAAAACGAATGAAGTGATTAGCAGCTAAATAGCTTTTCCAGAATAGCTCTTTCAGTGTGTTCTGAGTGGTTTATTTGATAGTCTTACAAGAAAAATCATTCTTTTTCTATCACGGAATTAAATATTTATTTTACACGCGGGCTGATAGGTTGACAGCAAAACACAAAAAATGACGGGATTATTGGGACTCTAGAAAGTCAATATTCTTGAAATTAAATTAGTTTCTGCATCAAACACAGTATGATTTTTTTTTTGTAATGTAGCTTTTCTGAGACCCATTAAGAAACATTAGCTCATTTGCCACTTTAGACTATTACAAATATTAGAATATGCACCAGTCCATAAACTTTATTGAGCAAAGAGTTTGGTTTAGGGACACATAATTGATCTGAATTTCATTTGAATTCCAGAGAGCTTCTCAGAAAATCCACTGACTTTGGTTTGAACAGGAAAAGTTTAGGTGTATTTTTTTCCAGTAACATATTATGAACATTTCCAACATATCTCTATTTTAATGATAGTTTTTAACAGTTATGTCTAAAATTTATATTGGAACAAAGTTGGTGTTGGCACTTCTTTGTAATCGTTCTGAGATTGTTGTTAAATTAGTAATTTTGTTCTATAAAATGAGGGTTTTGCTCATAATTATATTACCATGTTTAATAGTGAAGATTTCATTATCTTATCTTTTCCCCAGGCAATATATGATTAAATATGTAGGGTGTCCCCAAAAAAGTGTATGCATACTTTGACAGCTGATAGTTCAATTTTGAAAATGAAATGTATTTTAAGAAGCACTGCCTTAATAGTTATTCAAAGTGTGTATATACATTCTTTGGGACATCCTCTGTAAACAGTCTATTTTAATTACACAATATGTTTTAGGAAATAAACCCTAAAACATATCATTAGATCAATAAGATTCCAGATATCTTTGTTTTTTATCTATTTATATCAGCTGTAACGCCATTCGTATTTGTGTTTATTGGTTCAGAAAGAATGAAATTATACTTCCATATGACTGAGTGATTTATAATATCCCTGGAAGAGAAAGAAGCACTTGAAACGATTGTCTCAAGATTAGAAATATTACATATATATTTTATAGATGAGATATACAATATCACATATGAATTATATACTGTAGATAAAATACTATATGTACGTATAGTATTTATACAATATACAGATTATATTTGAATTATATATTACAAATAAATATTTCCCCTTAAATATTACATAGTAAATCATTGATGTGTTATTGTACAGTTTAAGCTAAATTTTCGCAATTTTAGGGCCTTCTCATTTTTACTCAGAAAATTTCACCTTTGCTTCAGTAACTGCTTAATGAATCTGAGTTAGATGAGGACTCTCAGGTGGTATGAATATGATGGTTCTAATTTGCATTTCCTACCAGGAACTCTAAGCTAACAAAGCCGTTCTCCAGGAACCCTGTTTCCATTGAATTCTCCGGGTCCTCAGTGAGGTCACCATATCCTCGGTGGCTCCGAAGTTTGTCAGCCTTCTTGAGTCATCTTCCCTTTTAAGTCTCTCGTCATGGAAGCTTAGCCATTCTTCCTCTGATTTTTAAAAATCTTTTTTAAATTATGCAGCCACATTTCTATTCAGGTGGAATCCGTCTACAGAACATCAAATAAGTCAGACGTATAGACCTTGATATGTTTTCAAAGAATAAAGATATTTGTATAATCTCCACCTCTTTATATAAAGAGCCAGGGTCCATAATGTCCAAAGGATTGAAGGCTTGAGTGACCACTAGAAGTCAGTCCTGCTGTCAGTGCTGTGCTGGGTCGCCATGGCTACAAGAGGCCTGGAGAGAAAATCAGGGTCTGATCACAGCCCGTGTGGCAGTCAGTGCTGGGTCGGTATGGCAGAGTCATCCCTGCAGTCCGTGAACGGAGGGTCAATTGACATTAAGTGAACATAGGGTCGATTAACACCTCTTTGAGAGGAGTTGAGAATATAAAGTACAGCGTTGAGCAGTTACTTATATTATTTCACATAAAACTCTTTTCAACTAAGATATTTTCCTTTATTTAAAATGTATCTTTGTTGTTGAAGGTGTAACAGATGTTCCTTTTTTTTAGTTTTCTTTTTTTTCTTCTCCCCATTGATCTCCTCCACCCTGCACCCACGCCTTCCAGGCCTTCGTCAGACTATTGTCTGTGTCCATGATCTATTCCTATCTAATATATAAAAAATCTAGAAAGATTTAGAGGAAATAAAATGAAAGATATGCCAGGTAAATAGTGAACAGAAGAGATGAAGTTGCTGCATGAATACTGGATACAGGCTTGAAGCCAAAACACAACTCGAGGTAAAGTTAGTCATTGCAACATAACAAAAGGTTCCTTTCACTAAAGAGATAAGATGATTCCCAATACATATACACATAATAGAACAGTGTGGGGGTTCAGAATGAGCCTCACCAAGATATGTCTCAGTGATAGGCAGATTTTTGAGCTAAGGACAATTTTTAAGCTCAAGTGAAAATTCTGCCCCTAAACTAAAAAAAAAAAAAAAAAAAAAAAAAAAAAAAAAAAAAAAAAAAAAAAAAAAAAAAAAAAAAAAAAAAACTAAAAAAAAAAAAGAAATTGAATTAGAGGCCTTGCCCATAATAAGATATCATCCTATATAATCCTATATAATAAAAAGCTAACATTAAAATCTCCCAAACAGCAGAATGACCAGCTGCTGTGACATGCACTGACCACCAGGGGGCAGATTTTTAATGCAGGAGCTGCCCCCTGGTGGTCAGTGCGCTCCCACAGGGAGAGCGTTGCTCAGCCAGAAGCCGGGCTCATCGCTGGCTAGCGCAGGAGTGGTGGTGGGAGCCTCTTCTGTTTCCACGGCAACGCTCAGGATGTCCCACTGATACCCCTTGAGGGTTTCCGGACTGCGCGAGGGTGCAGTCCTGGCTGAGGGACCCTCCCTCTGAGTGCGCAAATTCCGTGCACTGGGCCTCTAGTTTATATATTTATAGAAAGAAACAAGGAACCACAGAAGGACCACTCAGTCCCCTCCCAGTCCCAGTCCTTTCCACAATAATGACTATTATGACATTTTAATTTAAATCATCTATGATTGCTCTGGGTGTTTGAAAGTATTTCTCTCTTCCTTTCCTTTTCCCTTCTTTTTTCTATTTTTTAACTTTAAAAGGGGTCAAATAGGAGACACTGATATAATCTGTATCATCCATTTCCAAATGGAAAATACGAGTATAAAGGAAATGTGTTTCTATTTGGTCTGAGTATAGACCTCCAAGAGATTTGTAATATTTCATTTTAGCTATTAAAAGTTGCCATACTGCCTTTCATGTGGTACTTCAGTCATTTTTAGATTTATATTATTATTAGTTAATATGTTAAGAAAATGGTTAAGGAAGTAGTTAAGAGCTCAGTTTTTAAACAAAAACAATAAGGATTTTCTTCATTTCCTTGAGCACTTATGTATTACTTTACTACTCATTTTATTGACTAGGAAAAGTATTTGTGTGTGTGTTTTTTTTCCGTTAAGATTTAGCTGTCACAATAACATTTGATTCATTTTAAACATGAAAATATCAATGCGACTGTTCAGGCTTTTCTACTTACAACTCAGCACTTTATGAATTGATTTATTCTTCACTGGAAGTGTTACAATTTGCTCTCAATTTGAAAGGTTAGAATTAATTATAGTGAAGCACTGAGGATTGATAATTAGAATTTGAAATCAAAATGTCAGTATGTTTATTGTGAAGCTACATGAATGGGCTAAAAATTTCATTAATATAGCAGTCACCGATCTTAAATACCACAGCACAATCCTGAGGATAAATAACACTGTGTCTTAAGTTATGCATGAATTTCTTTTTGTAATCTTCTAACTGGAGACCATCTTTAAGATACTGAGTGCTATTAGTTACTGATAATAAGAGCTATTAGTAACACTGACAAATAATGTGCTGGGTCTTGGTGATGGATTAGCTTTACCTCTTTAGGAATGTACACTTGTAACTACTAATAATTGACTGCTCTGTAGTATCATTAAGGTGGGAATGTCCGGCCTGCGGTCTCTGAATAAGGCCCATGAAGTCATTTGGTCTGGCCCTGCCGAGGCATTAGGGGTGAGTTAATTAAATGTTAGACCATGCCGAGACCGGTTTGGCTCAGTGGATTGAGCGTTGGCTTGCGGACTGAAAGGTCCCAGGTTCGATTCCGGTTGGGGGCATGTACCTTGCTTGCGGGCACATCTCCACTGTGGAGCGTGTAGGAGGCGGCTGATCGATGTTTCTGACTTTCTATCCCTCTCCCTTCCTCTCTGTAAAAAATCAATAAAATATATTAAAAAAAAAAGTTAGACCAAATAGAGCAGGCTCATTTTTAAGTTGATAATGTTGCATGGCCTGTGAATGATGTTAAAAATATCCATTGGCCATTGGCAGAAAAAGGTTCCTCACCCCTGAATATATGTGAGAAAGAGAAAGAATATTTTAAGGATACACTTTTACATGGACTAAATACAGTTATTCTCATCTTTGTATTTTAAGCATCCTTTATGTTAGAGCGATGAATAATTAAATAGTCATGTCTTGCCTGGCCAGCATGGCTCAGTGGCTGGGTGTAGACCTATGAACCAGGAAGTCCCGGTTTGATTCCCAATCAGGGCACATGTCCAGTTTGTGGGCTTTATCCCCAGTGTGGGATGTACGGGAGGCAGCCAACCAGCGATTCTCTCTCATCATTGATGTTTTTATCTTTCTCTCTCCCTTACTCTCTGAAATCAGTAAAAATATGTTTTAAAAAAATAGTCGTGTCTTTCAATATGCATATACAGAAATCCACAGGCAAATTATCAATGGCTCTGATTCATCAAAAACCCAATTCTTTTATACTACGCCGTTTCTAAATTATTTTGATCTTAATTTCTACAGAATGAGTTGCAATATAATGTAATCTTTCCAAATAAAAATGTAAGTGCCTGTCTTTTCTGTGCTAGCAAGCGATATGTAGACACAATGATTGGAACAAAAAGGGAGGGAGAAAAAGAACGAGGGGATTATATCTGAGTTGATCGTATTATCCCCATGTGTTAAAGTCCAAGATCTATTTCCTGACATGCCTGCTCTGAGAGGAATTGAAATGGATTCGTGGTGGCTCGGATTAGCGTTCTGTAACTGTCTGATGCTGTGGTTTTCCGAAATATTTTCCACACAGACCCTTTAATGGAGAGGCAGAAGTTCAGAGAGCAGTTATGCAGATTTGGCTTTGCATATTTGATTCCAGGGCTGTACATTTTCAGCATGGCACTCATAGAACTAAACGCACAGCTGCCAAACTGTTAATGAGAACTGCAGGCTTCGTTCAGCGCTCCCCTGGAAATATGTCCTGTCCTCCCCGTATAGTCAATCAAAACATTCATTAAGAAATGCTCCTACTTGCCTTTTATTTTCCAGGTACAACAAGGGATATTTTAGCCCAATGAAAATGAAAGTTTAAGTAACACATTTCAGGAATAAGTACTGACTTTTGAAGTTCATTTTTTTTGGGAAAATTTAATTTATGAAACATAAAACTCTTTGAATGTGGCTGGAGCATTTCAAGCATTTTCGTTTCTGTGCTTGCAATTATTATGCAAATATTATTGCTCTTCCAGAAGACCCTTGTCATGAATTTCTCTGTAATGGAGCAAGGTTATGGAGCACTATTTTTAAAATAGATGTCTCTCTCTATCCCTCCCGTCCCCTCCCTGTGGCCACCACCACTCTGTTGTCTGTGTCTGTGTGTTATGCATTTATGTCCTGTGACTAATCCCTTCACTTTCTCTCATCCATTCTCCCTCTCCTCTTTCCTTCTGACCTCTGTCAACCTGTCCCAAGGAGGACCAAAATGAGGACACCCGAACAGTGTCAAAAATAAAAATAAAGTTAAAATGTTTTGAAATGGAAAATAACGTAGACGCGTCTCTGACAGTACTGTACATAAGACCCGAAGATAAATGGCTGGCGGTCAAGGACTGAACAAATGCACCCACCTTTTTGTTCTCCCTAAAGTGCCAGAATTAAAGATGTTTACCCAAGTGCTGGAAATCAACGTATTTGATATTTTCAGGCCATGCATGTGTTAGTAAATGAAACAGGGCTTGTACTCGGCCGGCTGCTGTAGCTGTCACCGTGATGGTGTCATAATATTTAGAGATGTGCTCTCTAACTGTCAGCATTTATTACAGCTCAGTGACGCGTGAGAAAGGCTGAGGGACATTGTCTTCTTGCTCCGCTAAATGTACTAATGTGGCGATGTGATTTCCAGTGACTTCTTCCTCAAGGTCAAAGTCAGGAGCCTCACCTGTCTCTTTCAACGGTTTGTTTGTTAATATCTTCCATCTTAGCCTATTAAGTTTATTAGGCGCTTTCTAAACTTTGAGGCAGATAATGAATTCCTCAAGTAGTTCAACATTTAAGTAGATAACCTTGAAAAAAAAAAACTAGCTTTTTTTTTCTAGCTTTGTGTGATTTACTTTACCAGGGATTTTTAAAATGTAATGGGTTGGGTGATGTGAGTTTACTGATATGTGGGCACCCCTACTGAGGATTTAAGTTATTTAATTAGCAATTAGTGCTAAAGAGGAATGCATGTCAAAATTACGGAATCCAAGGTTGGTTCTATTTTTTGCAAAGTACCAGTTTTGATTATATACTTAAGCAGTGTTCACAGAATGAAGACTATTTTCATTGTAATATTTCAAGTAATGAAGATTGCGATGAAGAGAAAATAAATATACTCATTTAAATTTGTTTGAAAATATCAGATAAAAAAGATGATACAGTACATAAATGTAGAATTTTAAAACATAAATTCTCTACAGATAGCACAGTATATTTTCAAAGGACTATTTTACTCTGTACATCCTGATACAATGAAAAAGTGAAAGAATAGCTTAATAAGGTGGAACTGATTAGATTGGACATTTGTATTCCTCTGTGGGTGTTGTTTAATTGTCCATGAGATTGAGTTGTTAAGAAAGCAGATTAATATAAGTAACATAAAGAAGAAAAATAAGAACATTGGAAAAGTTTACTTTGAATGTACAATTCTGAATGATAGGTTGCGTTTTTGGACTTGTGAAATATGTGTACTTGGTTTGGAGAGGAATTTTAATTTTCCTTGTATCAGGTTGTTTATGTTCTATTTCACAAATCATTTGTTGCCTTTTGTAAAAACAAAGCATTTCAAGAAAAACAGGAGGACATAATAGAAAGTACATATTGATAGAAGGGCTATGCAATAGTCTTTTAGAATTATATAATTTAGGAAGTTATGTCTTAATCAATTTAGGTATAATCATGAAGGATTTCAGGCTACTGTATTTTTTTTTAATTGAATAAATCTTTATTGTTCAGATTATTACAATTGTTTCTCTTCTCCCCCCTCCCTCCTCCCATAACTCCCCTCCACCCAATTCCCACCCCTAAACAGCAGGCTGAGTGGGGCGACCAGGCTGGTGGGGAAGGCCATGAGGGACAACCAGGCCAGCAGAAGAGGGCAGTGAGGGGGACGGCGCGCCACCAGGCTGGTAGGGGGGCAGTTAGGGGCAACCAGGCCTGGTGGGGGGCGGGGAGATGTGCAGTTGGGGGCAACCAGGCTGGCAGGGGGGGCAGGGAGCGGCGACTATGCTGGCGGAGGGGGAAGTTGGGGGCAACCAGGCTGGTGGCGGGGGCAGTTGGGAGTGACCTGGCCGGCAGCAGAGGTCAGTTAGGGGTGACCAGACCGGCAGCGGGGCTGTTGGAAGCAATCAGGCCGGCAGGGAGGGGGCAGTTAGGGGTAACCAGGCCATCATTGGGGGCATTTAGGTGCAATCCGGCTGGCACGCAGAGGCAATGAGGGACAATCAGGCTGGCAGGGGGAGGAGTTAGGGGCTACTAGGCAGGCAGGCAGGTGAGTGATTAGGAGCCAGCAGTCCAGGATTATGAGAGGGATGTCCAATTGCCGGTTTAAGCCTGATCCCCAAAGAGTCCTGGATTGGAGAGGGTGCAGGCTGGGCTGAGGGGACCTCCCCCCTTGCACAAATTTCGTGCACCAGGCCTCTAGTATTTATATAATGAAGAAAGAAGCATCATATTTATAACATGATACTTTGTTGATTTCAAAAAACACAGTTTTAAATAGCTAAATGGTGTAATCTTATATATTTACTTAAACACCATTAGTTACCATTATAATTCATATGAATATAATTAACTTTTGACTAACATTAATTAATATTGTTTGAATCATAGTTTATAACTTAGGAAAACGTTTTATCCCCATAGCAGGGCCAGTGATACAGGGATTTCTATTGACAGGATGTGTTAATGAGAGCAGACTTTCCATAGGATTTTCAAGTAGGTAAAACTTTTGAAAATTTCTTAAAAGCATCAAGAAACTAAATTGACAACTGTAGTTTTTGGAGACTTTCTTGAAAGCTGTATTGTCCAAACATATGGTTCTAGAAACTTTGTCTGCACCTGCACCCTTGCTGTCTCAGTTACTGTTCTACATTTGCTTCTTACCCCAAAGAAGTACCTGCCAGTTTTATTTATTAAATAACTTAAAAAGTATGAAGATACTCATCCATAGCTTATCAAGTATTTTTAGCCTTATCACTTACTACCTGTTCAAAAAATACAAGAGAGTTGAAACCGATTTGGCTCAGTAGATAGAGCATCAATCTGCAGACTGAAAGGTCTCAGGTTCGATTCCGGTCAGGGGCATATACCTTGGTTGCGGGCACATCCCCAGTAGGGGGCATGCAGAGGCAGCTGATCGAAGTCTCTCTCTCATTGATGTTTCTAACCCTCTATCCCTCTCCCTTCCTCTCTGTGAAAAATCAATAAAATATATTTAAAAAAATACAAGAGAAAAATATTTCATTCTTACTAACCCCTTCCACTTGGGATGTATCTGTCTGCGGGACACTTCCCAGCTTTCAACCTTGGATTCAGATCATGCTGTGCAGACTCCATGTTCCATCTTGATTTCCATGGTCTTGCCTCTATCAGAGCAACAACTGAGAATTCAGCCTCACAGAAATGTGACAGTTTTGAAGGAAGGTGGCACAATCTAATGTTGAAGTTGGTCTCTACTTGAAACAATCACTTATGTGGCGTATCTAGAACTGATATCACCCTGTGTACATTTATTATGTGAGGACAGTTTCGCCTGCTGGGTTGATTTTCTAACAATTATTATTTGTTCTGCCATTTGTAGTATCTCCCACTTTGTGATACCAGAATCGAGGCTCAGAAGTTAGTTGCTGTGTCCCTGACTTGCCAGGACTCCATTCCTGCTTCTGAGAGCAGTTTAATCCAGAAGAGTGGAGGCGGTGGGTGCTGAGGGAGATGGAGATGACCCTGTATGCTTTTATTTTCTACTTCAAAGAACAACCTCTTGCAAAAGAGACTTACTTCAGTGACCCTAGATCAAAGCCCCTCAAGCAGCCATAGCTTGCCCTATGGTCCTTATTTAACTCATCCCCATACCTTCCCTCTCACCTCCAGAATTTGTCCCAGCCTGCCTCACAGAACAAATACCTTATTCATAATTCCTACCACATGGTATTTCTCCATTCCAGTTGAGACTAATGATGGTCCTGAAACAAGATACCCAACAACATTGAACCCTTCTTAATTAGGTTGGATTTTTATTATTCAGTAGTTAACGGACACACACACACACACACACACACACACACACACACGACACAACTTTTGTTAAGAACATACTGATTATATTTCAGGAAAACTTAAAACATGATGACTTATATAACCTATAAATTGTGGGTTGAATTTTTTTCCCAGTGTTTGTTGTTTCCGGCGGGAATAAAAAGGATTAGAAATAATTATCCTCTATAAGTTTCTCAGTAGCCAAAACAGCATAGGTTCATTTGAAACATCAGCTGTTCCGGTAATTATCATACTTAGAGTTAACAGTAATTTAACTCCAATAATTTATTTTTGGTCTCTATACTGCTTAAGCATCTGTCTGTGAATTAGGTTTTTATAATGTTTCAATATGTTCTTGTTTATGTTTGGCGTATTTGGTTCTGTTACAATAATGAGGTAGGCCATAGATTTTCTAAGCAGTCCTCAAACAATATTCAATACACTTATTCCCTTAGGCAGCAAATTATTTTAAGTTGTTCTCAAATTTCTTTTAAGTTACTCATATTTGATACTAGCAGTGAACTTACAAATCAATTTCTAAGAGTGGACAAAATAAATTAAGTCCAAATTGAAACAAAAATAAGAGAATTGTCATAGCTAAAAAATACTTCCCTAGCATAATTTATGACATTATTTTGGGCTTACATATATGAATAAGAGGGAATCTATCATCTAGCACCTGTATGAGTCATTTCCTCCTATGGAAATCATCAAAAAATATGACATAGAATTCTCACGATTAGCCATTCTTGAAAATCCTTGGCACATATATGTTTCATATCCTGATGTTTAACATGTTTTTGACCTTCAGGTTACTTCCATATTTTATGCTTTGCTGCTTAGGCAGATAAATTAGGTGATTAAAATTTTTAACGAAGTGAAATTCATTATAATTTACCATTTTTAAGTGAACAGTTCAGTATCTTTTAGAGCTACTCCAGGATTTGTATCTACCGCCTCTAGCTAGCTACAAAACTTTTTCATCACCAAAAAATAAAAAAATAAAACTGCACCAATTAAGTAATTGCTTCCCATTGGCCCCTCCCCAACCACCAGATTCCTGGCACTTAAGGTGTCTCTAGGGATTTACCTATTATGAATACTTCATATAAATGTAACTACAACTTTTGTGTCTGGCTTCTTTCACTTAGCACAATGTTTTCCAGATTCATTCCAGTATATCCCATGTCAGTGCTTCATTGAATGTGCATATCACAGTTTGTTTACCCATTGATGGACATTTGGACTGCTCAATTCCTCCATTAATGAACATGTTTGTCAGGATGGTTGAGCGGTCTCATTCATTTTTAGAGAATAGGTATCGGAAGTTTCAGTGATCACTCTGTTCATATTCCCCTGTTCAAAATTTAAATACTAATTGCATAGGATTCTGAGAAATATGTGCCTTAATTATGCAGTCCGGTATTTGTCTAAAATCCAGGGAAAGTACCAATGTATTTTTATGAGTGGGAGAAAGAAAGCAAAGAATATTAACGCCTGATTATTTTTCTATGATCTTCAGTGAGTCAGCAAGTTGCCTTTTATATGAGCTTCTTACCTGTTATACTAAAAGTAAAAATAGAGATCAGAAAGCATTTGAGAGCTTTTAAAGAATCTTTTTGGCATAGGAGAGCAACTCTTTCTCATTCACTTAAATATGTTGCTGATTGTATTTATCTTATCAAGTTACCTACTTTTACATGCGATATTTTTAGTATACCTTGAGAATGATAAAAAACCATTAATATGAAGGGAATGTTTATCTGGTGATAGACTAAGGACCATTATTTATTTGTTATTTATTATACTAGAAAACCCTAATAGGTAGAGGATATTGAGACTATATAAACATAACTTTTTTGATAAGCCACAATATATAAATAATGTAAAACCAAGTTTTTTTTTTCGTTTTTTAAAAAATATATTTTATTGATTTTTCACAGAGAGGAGGAAGGGAGAGAGATAGAAAGTCAGAAACATCGTTGAGAGAGAGACATCGATCAGCCGCCTCCTGCACGCCCCACAGTGGAGATGTGCCTGCAAGCAAGGTACATGCCCCCGACTGGAATCGAACCTGGGACCTTTCAGTCTGCAAGCCGACGCTCTATCCACTGAGCCAAACCAGTCTCGGCTGTAAAACCAAGTTTTAAAGCACCAAGTTAATATTATAAATACAAATCCCAGGTGGTAAAGCTAAAATTTCAAGAGAAAGTCTTCTTGTCCATTATTCATTGCAGAAATGCACATATCTTTCATGGGAAAACCACTTTTATCATGAAAAACAGAAGATGTGTGGGTGCTAGTTTTGCCGATGCTGATAACTATTTTTATCACGAAATAAGCTTGTAGATTTGGTTGTTTTTTATCACGAAATAAGCTTGTAGATTTGGGACTCATCTGGGATATTGTTTTTTTTTATTTGTATGAATTGGGTCTATAGATTTACATTGTTAGTAAAAATAAGCTCAGTAAGAATTACTAATAAATGATTACTTGAATTTGTTTCTAAGGTAAATAGAAGGAATAATAGTATATTAGTTCTGACCCCCAAGCCATCCTATTTAGGTGTGACATATGCATTTAAAAGTTGTAGAATTGCAAGTAGGAGTGATTATGTTTTCTTCTTATTAACACTTTGGCAACAAATCCTTTATATTCTAGAAATAATCAAACAGAGAGATCCTGTAGTATTTTGACACTACTGATGCCGTAGGACATGAGTAATGAGAAATCTGTATTTGATATTAGCTCTCGGTAACATAAAAATTTTTACCTTGACTGTCTCTGTTTTTTTCACAAATCTATCATCATTACCATAACACTGAAAAAGAGGGTGGGTTTATATGATATGTAATATCTTAATAATGAAATATTAATGATATTAAGATCTGAAAATTAAAATTGCTATTTATGAGAAAATCAGCCAAACTAAATTTATCCCACAAAACACATTAAATATATCCAACATTTGATATACCCATATAACATGGTTATTTATTTTCTTTGCCAAATTATCCTTACCATTTTCTAAGTCACTACGGTGAAATAGATTTTCCATTTTATGCTACACGGTAGCATTTCATTAGTGTCTATAATGGCACTTGAATTCAATCAACCATATTAAACACTGACCAATTTCCAGGATTTTTCAAAGAACAGTGATGCATATATTTGGATTTTGATAGTCTTAGACTCTGGAAAAATATTTTATGGATGATGAAATTCATACTGGAACAATGAGTTTAATTGACCACCAGACAGTAAGCAAATAAGATGTCAGAAATCTGTATAATTTAGTAGTCCATTAAGCCTAATGTAGTTATAGCCCACATAAACCAAAGGATTTGAACAGAATTGTATTATAGATAATCATCATCAATTTTTACTCTCTAATAAAATTTAGAAAAGTGCTTGATCTAAAGGTTATAAAACTACTTGATTATTTTACTGTATGCAAGAAATTGTTATGCTCCCACACATTTAAAATGTAGATGCAATTGATCAATTCTAGAGAGATTATAATCCAATTTTGAAAACTATAATTGTTATTTATTAAAACATCTTTTCATGATGTTTTAGAAAACTATGTCTTACATGGGACAAAAATGTCGTCTATAATAATAAAAGTGTGATATGCTAATTAGACCGGATGTCCTTAAAGGACGACCTTCCGGAAGAAGCCAGGGCTGTGAGGGCTGAAGCATCAGGCCTCTAGTTAACTTTATAAGAAGAAAGTAATGGACTGGACTATATTAAAATTACTAACATTAATAACCTTTCTTCAGGAAAATACCTGATTAAGATAGTAAAAGAAAATAAGGTATAGCATGAGACTACATATTTTCAATGCATAAATCTGGCAAATGACTCATATTCAGAATATGGAAATAACCTTTTAAAAATCTATAAAATAAGATCGTTTGCTCAGTAGAAAACGGGTTAACAAAGAAAAATTTGAATAGATACTTAACAAAAGAGAATATCCAAATACCCATAAACATATGTAAAATTTTTCAGTTCCATTAGTCATTAGGGAATGCAAAATAGAACTATGAGCTGACACTGCACATTAACCAAATGGCTGAAATGAAAAAGGTAGTGTAACTATTGAAACCCTTATGCAGTGCTACAAGAGGGTATATTGCTCGAACTCCTGTGGATAACTGTCTGGCAGTATCTATTAAAGCTGAGCGTATGCAGACCTTATGACTGATAAATTCCACTCCTAGATATATACTCAGCATATCAGTTGGCAAACAACAATTTGGTGAAAATGCGTGCAAGAATGCTCATAACCAGTGGTTTTCAACCACTAGCAGGGTTGCCTAAGACCATGGGAAAACACAGATATTTACATTATGATTCATTAACAGTAACAAAATGACAGTTATGAAGTAGCAACGAAAATAATTTTATGGTTGGGGGTCACTACAACATGAGGAACTGTATTAAAGGGTCACGGCATTAGGAAGGTTGAGAACCACTGCTCATAACAGTTAGTAAAACCTGGTACTCAGGTCATCAGTACCCATCAGTAGGTAGAATGTTTTAAGTTGGTAATGGTTTATTCCAACAATGGCACACGCAGGAAGGAAATGAGGGATCCGCTACAATCACATATAACAATATCTGTGAGTTTCCCCCACCCAGGGGGAAACAAACCCAGAACTATAGATACTCTATGATTCAACTTATTGAAACTTAAAGGAGACAGAACTAATCCACATGTTAGGTCAGGCTAGTTGTGTCTGTTTAAGGGCAGGTTTTCTTGGACGAGGAATAAAGGGGTTCTAGGGACTGCACTACGGGATTTCTTATTCTGGATCCTAGTACACAGGTATGTGCAGACTTTGTTTGGAAAATCAGTTGAGTGGCCTACTTATGATTGATACTTCCTACTTTAATAAATAATTTTATAAAATATTTGGTATGGACAGGTAATCAGCAAAAAGGATACGGACACAACAGGGAGACCATTCTAGAAACTTCTTTGTCCTCTGGGGTTAAGACTCTCCTCCTCACACAGAGAGCTGGAGGCAGCCTAGAGACGCCACTGAGGAGATATCACCATGTCCTTATCCCGCAGAGGGGAGGGGGCAGGTGTGGGAAGTCCCTTCCATCTCCTCAGCTCTACCAGCTGGTACCAGTGGAGGCGCCAGAAGCACCACAGACCAAACTGTACATGGATATTTTTTCAATATGGCTGCTGTAGCATGAACATTTGTGTCTATTAGGCCTGTTTGGGATCCTTTATTAGTTAAATAATGTGGAATGTGCCCAGATGGCATGCCTCAGTGGCTGAGCATCAATGTATGCTCAGAGGTCACGGTTCGATTCCCAGTTGGGATACACACTCGGGTTACCGGCTGGATCCCCAGTGCATGGTGTGCAGGAGGCAGCCGAGTGATGCTTCTGTCTCATCATTGATGTTTCTGTCTCTCTCCATCTTCCTTCCTCTCTGAAATCAATAAAAATACATATTAAAAAATAATGGAGTAATGCAAATTTTAGTAACCAAAGGAATTTGTCTCTCTCTCATGGACCAGTTTCATGTAGACACTCCTGCAAGTAAAATATTTCTCTCCATCTAGAGCAGTGGTTCTCAACCTGTGGGTCGCGACCCCTTTGGGGGTCGAACAACACTTTCACAGGGGTCGCCTAAGACCATTGGAAAACACAGATACGATTCATAACAGTTGCAAAATTACAGTTATGAAGTAGCAACAAAAATAATTTTGTGGTTGGGGGTCACCACAACATGAGGAACTGTATTAAAGGGTCGCGGCATTAGAAAGGTTGAGAACCACTGGGCTAGAGAGTCCAGGACCCTTTCTCTTCCATCTGTGGCTTCCCATCCCCTGATCTGCAGAGCAGAATATATGATGGAGAAGGCGCACCCGCTTTTTTAAACATTGGCCTTGAACTGGTACACAGCCTCCTCTGCTGGTTTCGTTGGCGTGAAATAGTAATAAACTGCCTTACAAGAGCAGCTTCAGCCATTAGGGATAGCCGTCATCTCTGGCACAGACTCTGCTAAGGTAGCTTCTCACTCTGGGTCTTTCCTCCTCACGTGGCCTTGTGATTTGATACATTAGCAAGTTTGGTGAAATTTTGTTTTAATCTAGTGAAGCCGCAAAATAGCAACCACCACACTTTGTACAGGACACTTATTTTGTGTAAGTTCTCCTGGTGCGAAGAGTCTTTCTGGCATGCGAACCCGGGCTGTGTTTGCCTCCAGCATCTCCCGCTCTGTCCTCGCGTGACCTTGGGGAAATCATTAAACCTCTCCAAGCCTGTTCCTCCTCATTTATAAATGGAGGGGGTGTTAGATCTGCCAAGGTCCTTTCAATGTTAAAACGCTATGATGTCTGCGTTATGCAAATTTTAAATGTGTACGGCGTTATTTCTGTTTCTCTTATTTGTGGCCTTCATTTAAATGAAATATAACGTCATTATCCCTTCAAGTCCATTGTCCTCGCCAAAAAAGCAAAGATTTTTGTATTTGTATTTATTCATGCCTAGTTAAATTTAACAGCAACATGAAATAAATGATTACCTGCTTGGATATAATTTTATAATAAGGCCTCTGAAGGTCGTTTGAAATACTGTGCTAATTAATGTTTTATTTCCAGCCTTCCTTAATTATTCCAGCCAGATGGTCCTTTATTTATGTTATTGCTGGAGGTTTCCAGCTGAGGTTGTTTGATTGTTGAAGAAAAATATGCGATGGCACCCTCCGATAACTGTAATTGAATTGTTAGGTATGTTCGAGCATCCGAGCCTTCTGTCCCCGTTCCAGCCACATCTGGGAAAGAAGTTTGTTAACAGAGCACTTTGACACCTCCGCCGACGCCCGAGTGTGTGCCGGATGTGTAGCAGCATTCAAATGCGAAAATGACTCTGCGTTTGACTGTACAAGGAGGCACTTTGCAACTCCGTGCGAAATTCATTCCGCGAATGAGAAAAAGTAAACTTTGCCATAAGTATACTTTTAAGGACATGATCTGTTTTGCAATATCCTAATAACGTCAGGAATAAGCTGTTCCATTAAGGTCAAATTTAAAATTTGTGCAGATTAACCACCATTTAGGAAGCATTTAAATGGAATTTTTATGGCACAGAACTTCAAAAGCCTAAATGAATTATCAGCCGAATAGATAGTCCAATGAAAGAAACAGACTTGGAGTGGAAGATAAAAGTGATAAAGCGACAGTAAATTAGAGACTAGAACGCGAAGCTCCATTGTTATGAAGGACAACAATAGACCTCCTGAATTATCTGTGTTTCTTTAAAAGAATCTCTCCCCCTTCCTTCACTTGCGCGTTTGAGAATTACTAAATAAATTAATAGCGTCGGAGCTGGAAGCTTCTATCAGCCAAATTACACAGGGAGCCTTATTAACATGGCCATTGGCGACTGAACGCCGGACCATTTTCTTGCAAGTGTACGTGCTTTCATTATTGTGGTACTTAAGCCGTGCACATGCAGAATAAATCAGCTCAATGACCTTCTTCCCAACGTGTTCAAAGACTTTGAAACCTTCGCCTATGCAGAGCAGATGCAATTGGCCGTTATTGTCCGAACGTCTCGGTGGTTCAGTCTCTGTGCTATTTGTTCGTGTCATGGAGGCTGTGCTTTCTTGTCTTTGCTTCTCATGGTTCATATATAAATACAGTTTTATTGTTCAGAAGACTGTTTTCTTTAAATCAAGGTACTGTTTGAATATAGCATCCTTTATATATATTATTAACGATTAAAGAGGTATCAAATCGGAAACATTATTTGATACTTAATGAAATGGTCAGAGCAAAACAGTTAAGGAACTCCCAATAGAATGTATATACTCGCACACGCACAGATATTGGCTTGAATCAAAATATTGACTACGGGGATTTAAAACGATTTTTTAAGAAACTGATGAGGAAAGTAGGCTATACAGGAATTGGACTGTTGTCGTGTCTTCTTTTTATTTTCCTGTCATTTTTCTTTGTTTGGCAATTAAAATGAAATGGCATACTTAAGCCAGCCATTTTATTTTATTTTTTTTTAATAGTTTTTAAAAAATATATATTTTATTGATTTTTTACAGAGAGGAAGGGAGAGGGATAAAAATCAGAAACATCGATGAGAGAGAGACATCGATCAGCCGCCTCCTGCACACCCCACACTGGAGATGTGCCCGCAAGCAAGGTACATGCTCCCAACCGGAATCGAACCCGGGACCTTCCAATCCGCAGGCCGACCCTCTATCCACTGAGCCAAACCGGTCTTGGCAAGCCAGCCATTTTAAAAGCACGGAGTGCTGCTTCATAGAGAACTGGCGTGATGTTTGTGCGTTTCCTTATGAACTTCCTGCCTTTCCGTTAGTTGGTTATTCCCCCCTGGATAGTTCTCTCTGCAGTGAGTAAGCTTTTGGGACCCATCAGTAAAGCAAGCGTCCTGAGGTGTACCCCCGAGCCTCTGGAGTCTGATCCTGTGGACCACATGCTAAGAATCTCCACTTGCACCTCAGTACGTGTACTTGGTGCAGGCTGAGGGGGGTCAGCTGGGCTGTGGTCTTGGCTTGCCATGGAAGACATTGAACCAGGAGTCCTTGCTTCAGCCATTGGCTACCCCCTGGCTCCCAAAGTCAGCATGAATGAAAGGAAAGGTGTGTTTGGAAGGATGGCCAGCGCATTCATGCAAGTCATCGATGGTGAAAAATTAGATAGAAGGGCCTTTCCATAAGCATCTTACCAGGAATTATTAAATGCATTTCTGCTGGGGTTTATTGAGAGGATGATTGGTACCTTTGGCCAATTTGCTTTATTTTGAACTTGACTTTTCTAGTTCTCTTGTCATTTAGCAATGGTTGGTTCGTGCTGAATTTATCCCCCTTCTCTATGGCACATGGAAGTTATAGTTGGCCAACCAAATGATACTAGCAGGAAATAGATGTTTGGTATGGATTCTTCAGTTACCTACTTTGTGATCATGAAGAAAACTATGGTTTTCTTTTTTTTTAATATATTTTATTGACCTTTCACAGAGAGGAAGGAAGAGGGATAGAAAGTTAGAAACATCAATGAGAGAGAGACATCGATCAGCCGCCTTCTGCACGCCTCCTACTGGGGATGCGCCCGCAACCAAGGTACATGCCCTTGACCGGAATCGAACCTGGGATCTTTCAGTCCGCAGGCCGACGCTCTATCCACTGAGCCAAACCGGTTTCTGCAGAAACTACGGTTTTCTTGCTTGAAGGATTTAGAAAATAGTTTATATGGATTTATTTTTTTATTAGACACCCAGGGGCCATCTTGTTAATAAATTTGTAGATTTTAATAAATTTGTGCTACAAAGTAGAATCCTAATAATTGTTCGTAAATAATTTGCAGTTTTAGCCTTTTATATCATTTTGAATGTTTTTATAGTTTTAAAGATAGCATTTCTCCATACAAACGAACTTGCCAGAAATCATTATTTGTTTAACATGTCGTGACCCACAGGTTGAGAACCGCTGCTGTAGAGCCTAAGACCATCAGGAAACACAGATATTTATGATTCATAACAATAGCAAAATGACAGTGATGAAGTAGCAACAAAAATAATTTTATGGTTGAGGGTCACCACAACATGAGGAGCTGTACTAAAGGGTCACAGCATTAAAAAGGTTGAGAACCATTTTTCTAAAGGGTCAGAATGGCAGTATGGAAGTATAGTACCCTTTACACATTTTATTTTTAAGAGACTTACAGCACATATAAATATTCGTTTGTAATGTTATAACTGACTAAGCCTAAACACCAATATATTAGAAATATTTTCTATTTGTTTAAAATTTATTTTGATAAAGGCTTTTTCTGAATTTATCTTGTTATCTAAGTCATTGGTCGCTTATTACAGGTGAATTTTTTATTAGAAGCTTATAGTACATGTAGATTTCCCTTCAATTTAGCAAAATGGAAAGTCTATGACTACCACTTTATTTATTTTTAAAAATATATTTTATTGATTTTTCACAGAAAGGAAGGGAGAGGGATAGAAAGTTAGAAACATCAATGAGAGAGAGACATAGATCAGCCGCCTCCTGCACGCCCCCTACTGGGGATGCGCCCCCAACTAATATACATGCCCTTGACCGGAATTGAACCTGGGACCTTTCAGTCCGCAGGCCGATGCTCTATCCACTGAGCCAAACCGGTCTCGGCTATGAATACCACTTTAAATATTGTAGTTATATTCTGATTTAGAATTAGAGCAGAAGCTATTGTTTAGTCATATTTACATAACAGTTTATACTCCTCACTGTGTAAAATAATTATAACACTAAAACTGTAAACACTAAATCAATAGGTAATCTAATAAATGCAAGCAACTGAAAAACACATTTGGCTCATAAATAAAACGCTTCAGATTTACGACGCTAAATTTAAAAGCTTTCAGGTGCTTTTATTTTTGAGCTCCAATGTACGCCTTCTCAAAATGTTATACTGGCTGTTTACAAATATGCGTTTATATAGGAGGTTATGCACGTGTAAGTAGGTATTCATCTGAGATGATTACATTCATTTATTTTGGCCATTTGTGTCTCCTCGTGGCGTTCGGTATGCGATTCGCACTTATTAGCATCAAATAAAAGTGATCTGATCATAGTTACCTCCCCCAGATCACCGGCTCCATATCTTTTTCCTGCTCCAGATTCTCCCCACATTCTCCCAGAGTCACACTGGCTTTGTCCTGCACACACCAGAATTTCTTTTTTTCCAGATCTGTTTGCAGCTCTCTGTTTAGAATGTTTACTAATCCCTCCAGCACTCCATCTCTTAAAACAATCACCATAGTTTCCTTCTAATGAGCGTTGGTTTTGGACCTGGGTTGGCGACCCTTGTTCTAATGGACCTTCAGCTGTGAGCTTGCATCGGCCCCTGGACCATCGTCCGGGGCATATCAGCCCTCAGTCTGAGCTAAGGGTTGTGGGTGCCTCTCCAGCAGTCCGCACTTGCCACGTTATGTGAAGTATCACACTTTCACAGACTTGCCTGTCCACTCATCCCTTTCCTTAACTCTCTCAACTTCCTTGTTTGCAAAGATGATGTCTTTTTTAATCTTCATGTCTTCAAAATAATACAGTACAGTGCCTTGCTACATAGCAAGCACTCAATAAATGTTTGTTTCATTAATGTTTCTCAAACAAAATCATGTATAAAGTCCACCTACAGATGCAATCCTAAAAATGTGCCTACGTTCACATCTTTTTATAAGCATCATTTCTGGGTTTAAATAATGTATCTTGAATACTAATGTTAAATATGAATATCTCTGGTGTCTCTTGTGGGACAACGAAATTGCCCAGTGTATTGTTTTCTGGAAATGTCTTTTTCCTCAGAACTGAAGGCAATTTATAGTCTGAAACATTTTCTTCATTATCGACATTTTGTCAAAATAGCGAATATTTTTTGTGATTTGCACATGGGAGAGATGGCATTGCTTTTGTAGACAGAATAAGAATCTGTGGCTTTCTAATAAGTCTGCTTCTCACTCCCGTCATTCTCATTTTCTCCTTGGCTAGCTTAAAATATTACTTGGAAACCATTGTTTAAATATTTATAGTTGCTCTTTTCATCTTTTAAGTGAAATTTTAATTTCTTGGAAGTAAGAGACTGCGCTTTGTGTAGCTCCTGGCATGGTGCCTTACATGCAGTTGGTGTTCATGTTTGGCTGAGAAGGAGAATTACTGACCGGAAACAGAATGATTTTTTATTAATGCTTCCAACAAGACGTGATGAATTGAAGATTACCACAGATTCTTTGGCATGACTCAACAAGAAAGGTGACATTGTGTCCCCTCGGCTCAGGGTGGGCTCCGTGGTGAGTTGTCTAAACCTACACTGTGGACAGGACACTGCGAAGACGCAGGCCCAGGCCTGAAGATTCCGGCAGCTCCCCCTTTTGTCTCTAAAAATGCTTGCTCTGTCTAAGCCAGCGACCGGCCATGTAGGAAAATCTGTCTTCCCTCAGGTCACCAAGCTGTGGGCAACTCAAGGCAGGAATAGAAAGAGGTGGTGGGGGGGAGAGGGAAGGAAGAGAGAGAGAGAGGGAGAGAAAGAGCCACCAAGAAGGAAGATAGCAGATAATGTAACTGAAAGCCATCTTGGAAATGGAATGTCTCGTCCCCGTTCCCACAGGTGACAAGACATGGCTCAGAGATGAACCACCTGTCCAGGTTGTTCCAAAATTCCCGAGTCACTAAATTGTCAACTAAGTATTAATTTGTTAAGCTACAGCGCATAACCAGAACACAGGGTAATAGCTTTAGACAAGACATGGGCATTTTAGCAGAGTTTAGTCTCTACTTTATGAACAAAAAGTATAGAAATATATTTTAGAGCCACTGTTTTATTTTATTTTTGACAGCCATTCACGTCATTGCAGGTGTCTTTACAGTTTAAAGAAGAGTGGGTTATGAATATATTTTTAACATTTTTTGGCAACCATCATATGTTACCAGAAGTTCCCTTGTATAGTTCTCATAATTAATAACTTACTCAAATTATGTTTTCTTTCTTTAAATATTAGCATGACAAGTATTTGAGGGGCTTTCAAGAAGAAAATTTTAGCCGAGACCAGTTTGGCTCAGTGGATAGAGCATCGGCCTGCGGACTGAAAGGTCCCAGGTTCGATTCCGGTCGGGGGCATGTACCTTGCTGGCGGGCACATCTCCACTGTGGGGCGTGCAGGAGGCGGCTGATCAATGTCTCTCTCTCATCAGTGTTTCTGACTTTCTATCTCTCTCCCTTCCTCTCTGTAAAAAATCAATAAAAAATATATTTAAAAAAAAAAAAAGAAGAAAATTTTAGGGGATAAAGTAGAATCCAAGATGATGATCGCATCTTCTATGAAATTTGTAAACACTTTCTTGCATTTGGTTCTTGTTCTGACTTAATGTTACACCTTTGTAGGGGCCGAAACTATTTAGGTGGCAGCAACATAAGGGAGAGCAATTAAGGCCGCACACAGCTGCAGACAGCCAGTGCTCCACACCAAGGACTTCTTTCCCCAAGTTCATATTTAAAACTTAAAATGACGAGACAATAGGAATGAACAGAAAGTTCATTTATGGACCCTGCCAGGGAGCGGGTCAGTAGAAGAACAGGAACACTTTGAGCTGCTTGGCTTCATTAAATGTTTTCTTTCATTTATAACTGAGGTTCTTCACCTTGTAATTTTATCCCTTTTCTCCTGCAAAAACTCCGCCCCAATCCCTCCCTCGCTCCTCCACTAAGTGGGGAAATGAGCCTGACCATATGTACCGCGGCTGCTCAGTATTCTCTCTTTGCACGTGGGCTTTCTCATTGCCGTGTTATTAGCATAAGTCGGTCCCAGAACCCCGAGATCTGGGAATAGCCCCTCCACTCTTCCGTATTAGCCAGCCCGTCTGCTGTATCTGTATCTCCAACAGCGCTGGCTCACATCACCCTCGTCCTTCCAAGAATTCAAGCCAGCGATTCTCTCCTCCGTGCCATGATAACCAATATTCTATAGCGGCCCCTTTATTAGCCTGAGAGGAAACTTATTACCGATATAAAGTACATGAGCACGTGATGTTAGAAAATGGTAAACGCCCCGATAGGAAAGAATCATAAGCCCAACTGGTTGGCTCAGCGGTTGAGCATCATTATATGAACCAGAATAGTGGTCGGCAAACTTATTAGTCAACAGAACGACAAACCGTGGCTCACGAGCTGCTTGTGGGTCTTGAGCCACATTTTGCCGACCACTGAACCAGGAGATCACGATTCAATTCCCAGTCAGGGCACATGCCCGGGTTGTGGGCTAAATCCCCGGTGGGGGCATGCAGGAGGCAGTGGATCAGTGATTCTCTCATCATTGATGTTTCTATCTCTCTCTCCCTCGCCCTTCCTGTCTGAAATCAATAAAAATATTTGAAAATTAAAAAATTAAATTGGATTGTCTTATTTAGAAAAGAAAGAAACATGAAAGGGAAATAATTTATAAAAAGCTCACTATATTTTTAAAAATGATTGTGTATGTCTATGCAATAAAACATAATGAGGTAGACAGATACTTTCATCTATTCATAGAACTACCACAAATACGCAGCCACAGATGCTGACAAATAGAGGCTGTTGTATCTGTGACTCATCCATACGAGCAGCGTTACAGTATAGCGGTGTGATGTTCTGAAATGGTTTGTGACTCGTGGTAAAGTCAGGATCACAGCCAGGAGCAATCTTCTCCTAAAATACACGGTACTTGCTTTTAGGAAATTTCATTGTTAATAACAACTGTCCAAAATGCATACTTGGTGTTTATATAATAATGTACTTAGGTGTTGGGCTTAGATGGTTATTATAAACGGATGCTTGGTAAGACGTTAGGGTGTCAGGAATCAGGACAGTTGGTGGTAGGGAAATGTCTTGTGCATTGAAGGACCTTCAGAATCTCCAGCTTCTGCCCGTTAAATGTCAGCCCAGTCATATCTCCCATTCAGTGTATCAGTTTTCACAATGGCACACACCCCGCACATTTCCAGAAACACCTCTATGGGGTGGCATGTCTACCAATGAAGAACTTCTTTGCCAATGTTAGCTCCGATAAGGGCTTAATCTCCAGCATTTACAGGGAATTCATACAACTTAACAGAAGAAAGATAACCCAATTAAAAAATGGGCAACGGACCTAAATAGATATTTTTCGAAAGAGGACATAAGGAAAGCCAAGAGATACATGAAAACATGCTCAAACTCACTAATCATCCGAGAAATGAAAATCAAAATGACAGTGAGGTACCACCTCACACCTGTCAGAATGGCAGTCATCAACAAATCAACAAACAACAGGTGCTGGTGAGGATGCGGAGAAAAAGGGACCCTCGTGCACTGCTGGTGGGAATGCAGACTGGTGCAGCCACTGTGGAGAACAGTATGGAGTTCCATCAAAAAACTAAAAAATGGCCCTGACTGGTTTTGCTCAGTGGTTAGAGCGTCAGCCTGTGGACTGAAGGGTCCCAGGTTCGATTCCGGTCAAAGGCATGTACCCTGATTATGGGCACATCCTCGGTAGGAGGTGTGCAGGAGGCAGTTGATGGATTTTTCTCTCTCATCGATGTTTCTAACTCTCTATTCCTCTCCCTTCCTCTCTGTAAAAATCAATAAAATATATTTTTAAAAAGACCTAAAAATGGAATTTCCATTTGACTCAGTGACTACATGAGTTATGTATATATCCCAGGAAACTAGAAACACCAACCAGAAAGGATATATGCACCCCTATGTTCAGAGCAACACAATTCACCATAGCTAAGATTTGGAAGCAGCCTATCAGCAGATGAGTGGATTAAAAAACTGTGGTACATCCACACAATGCTGCGAAAAGGAAGAAACTCAGTACCATTTGCAACAGCATGGATGGAGCTGGAGAACATTATGCTAAGCAATATAAGTCAGTTAGGGAAAGATAAATATCACATGATCTCACTCATTTGTGGGATATAATGAACAACGTAAACTGATGAGCAAAAACAGATCCAGAGACAGAGAAGCGTAGATCAGATGCTCAGACCTCAGAGCGAAGGCAGGGGAGGGTGGGGGTAAGGGAGAGAGATCAGCCAAAGGACTTATATGCATGCATTTAGGCCTAACCAATAGACATAGATATCAGGGGTGTGAGGGGGTATAAGAACACATATGTAATACCTTAATCAATAAAAAAAGCTAAACTAAAACTGTCAAAATAAAATGCTGTTTCCCTAAAATTTCCTGGGTCAAATACTATATATTCTAATGAAAGCCACAATAAAAATTGCACCACTTAATAAACAAAACGAACTTCTGCTTTAAACACTTGCTTTTCTTTGTCATCTCTTTCTAGCCCCAGCATCTTGCTGACAATACATGCTTCCTGAATTCTCTGGGTTAACACATATAATTTCTTCTAGCTAAACATAACTCACAATGATACCAAACTTATGTAATGACCTAATTAATTCCCTTTATGGCATCTCTTACCAAATAAATACAAACAAATGGCATCCTTTTAATATTTCTAAGGCAATAGTACTCATTTTTCTTCTAAATTTAGACTCAGTTTTCCCTTTTCCTCCTCCTTTTTCTTTCTTTCCCTCCCGCCCCCTCCCTCTCTCTCATTTTTATTACAACCTTGTTATGGAAAGAGCACATTTTGTGGGATAGATGAGGATCGGCAGGATGGGTGTAGAAGTTCTCAACACAAAGTGATCATGGAAGTGAAGGAGAGGAAGACCATGGAAGATAGGGCAGCCAGAGAGGCAAATCAGAAGGATCTCATTGTATCACATGGCAGGCTGAGGAGAGTTTAAGAATGCTTTTAGAAGACAAGGTAGGGACCGAGAAGATCTCAGAGAAAGAAACAAATATAAGATGACATCTGTAAAGATCTATGTATATGTATGCATGTGTATGTTAATGGAGGTGTCTTGAGGTTTAAATGAACACAGGGAATGACGCATTAAAGATTCAGGAAAAGGCGAATATAGATTTAGATTCATGAGAAGGTGGAAGAGGAGCGGTATCCTAATTATCACTTCGTGTTGCTCATCCTACCAGCCTGAGTCCTGCAAAGGCAGAAGCTGTGTGTCTCTGAAACAGCAGCACATAAAACATTGGTAGGCAATACCAGGGTCTTCCGTATTTTAGTTGAAGGGGAAAAAAAAAGGAACAAAAGAACTCATTACCTCAGATCTTTTCCAAGATCCCAAGCCAATATTTCCATTCTATTCCACCCCCCAAAACTCAAACATATATACTACATTTTATCTATATAAAATGTATAAATTACCCGTCTTGGACATAAAGTAGCGGCTTTGAAAGTTTTGAATTAGCATTAAGTGTATAATTTTAGTGTTCTTCTCATATGCACTAAATGAAAAAAGTGACAAATGTGAGAAATGAGTGAAATCAATATGGTTAAGTTTAATAAAATACAAATCGAAGAACCTATATTATTCCTACAGTGGAATCAGTAACACATGCGACAAAGATCTCCTCTATGTGTGTGTCCCGGTAGTAAAAGTAAAGCAGTTATGTGCAGGAGCTTCTGATTTCTTGGCCCTGAATCTCACCTGTTCTTTTTTATTGATTCCCGCAGACTCAAGTCTGCCCACATTAGATTAGACTGTGTACCAACCACATGGTTTTCTGTCATACTGAAATTTCAAACTTAATAAATGATCAGAAGTGATCTATATTCTGTAATAATAAATCATGATATAGTCCATGGAGCTTTGCTTTGATGACTCAATTAACATAAAATGTCATCTCATTATTGGTGGCGGGATGTCATTTTAGTGGAAATGTGATGTCAACTCTTTGATCATTCACATGCTGCGTATATTGTCATCCTTTCTCTCCAAGGTGTGTGTGTGTGTATTAAAGGTATATTTTGAGGATTTCTGATAAAACACTTAGAATATTTTGAAATACCATCTGACTTACGAATGTTGATGCCGTCCCTCATCAGAGAATTTTAAAACATCAAATGTAGTTATTCTTTAAATGATAGGAGAAGGTAAGTTTCAACTACCTGATCAATGAGATAGGATTATCAACCTGATGGCCAATGGATTTGTGTTCACGTCAGCAGGCTTGTATTTGCTCCTGTGTCCCCAACACTAGCAAGCCAATCAGTGTCTGCCACATTTACTAGTTGAAAATCTCTCTTTGTTTGTCTTGTATGTTCTCTGCCTTCTATGGCTGCTCCTGCCTGGGCGTTTCCATGATTATTATCAATAGTTTTCTTAGTCATCACTGGTCTAGCAAAATATCCATCATCAAATGGATTGTCACAGTCCCCTGGGTCCTCTGGGTGTGGTGTATTTTTTTTTTGATTGTTTGTTTGTTTTGCATTATATCTTCATTTATTCCTCATCTATTACTCTTTCACTTGACTTATCTCTCGGAATAATTCTCCTTCCCAAGTTTTCCCCTTTATGTCTGCCTGCATCCACCTGTGATAGGGTTTTTCCTTGTGTATTTGCCCTCCTCACCAGGAGTTGTACATTTCTAGGTATGGGGAAGTCTGTCTGTACATCATCACATGTTTATTCTGGCAGTTTCTTATGAACTCGCTCCTCCGTCTCAAACTAGGGGTCCCCTGCTGATAATACAGTCTTGGCCTTCTTTTCAAAGTGAACTTTCTTAGTCTATTTTGTAATGCTAACCTTTTCAAGTCATTTCAGTTGCAACCTTATAAAAGCCTTTACCTATACCTAATTCAGGTTCCCACCTTACAGAGCCATACCATCGTCAATCTTTTCTCCTTCTGCTCTGCCAAATTGTATATGTGTTTTGCCCCCCAATTGCACATTAACAGACAGGCTCATTTTTGTTCCTTCATGTTAGGTTTTTAATGTTTTTTTAACATTAATTTGATTTTCATTTTCTCTTGAAATTTTAGGCTACAATTTTTACTTTGAACATTTAAATTTAGCTTTCAGACCAGTCATAAGCCAGTGCTGACTACACCAACTTTCAGGCATTTAAGTTCTTTTTTTAGAATTTAGAGTTTCAACTGCCGACTACACCAACTGTCACCAGCGCTCTGGCCGCGAGTACAGTCTCTGCTATAAGTCACTCGATGTCCTGATCCTCAGATAGTATCAGGGGTGCCTGATTGAGGCCAGGACCCCACGTGATCACTTGGCCCTCCAGGTTCCTGACACCAAGTAACAATAGTGAGCCAACAGAGGTGACTGTGCTGCTGACTTCGCTTTTCTTACCTTCAGGTTTAATCCAAATTACAAACGCATCACAACACACACACACACACACACACACACACACACACGTTTTGGGGGTTAACAAACTGAAAACCCAAGGTCTCACATGTCCTGCCCTGGCTGTTCACAGAGCAGTGGTTACTGGTCACTCGGAGTCACAGAAACCTCGGTGTCCAGGAGCCCACGTCTTGCAAGGAAGACGAATGAACTCGCTTGAGCAGCAGGCCCGGGAATTATCAACGGTCACCAAGCCAGACACACGAGTTGTGAGCACGGCTCCTTCTCAGGAGTGCGAAGAGCAAGGGTCACTGCTCTTAGTTTCCCTTTTATTTTCTTGTGGAGGTGTCTCCCTTCACCGGCACTTGTTAGATTAGCCGAGATTAGCCCTCAAAGACCAAATCAAAATATTGGGCATCGCCCATGAAGATCTTGGTCATTGTTAACAGTTATTTAGATAGATAGATAGACAGACAGACAGACAGATAGATAGATGGGTTGCCTCCCTCTTGCTGGCAGCCCAGGACTTGACCGTTGGCCTGGACTTCTGTGTGTTCAGATGACCAGTTGGAGTTATTGATCCTAACTCTGCTCTCCACAACGAGTCCTCTCACCTTGCACATGCGTGCTCTCACCGCAGCTGTATGCGTCCAGCCTCTGGCTCATCTTCCGCACCAGCTGGCCGGCCTCCCTGGAGCTCAGCGTCTTCAAGTTCAACTTTTAAAATTCAGACCTTCCCAGCATCTTTGACTATGGCCCTGGCGTGGCTGTCCACTATTTAAAAAATTATATTGGTTTCCCTTTTGTCCTTTTGAAACACTTCTTGTTCACGCCTGCCCTACAGCATACGCATTTTAAGGAAAATCTGGAGTCCCTCCTCACCACCCAGTGTTCATCCTCAATTGCAGGCTGACGCAGGGAGAGGGCGTGCTGGACTGTGGCTGGAGAAGGGCCTGGGGTCTCCCCATAAGGCTGCCCCGCTTGGAGGCTCTTTTCAGGGGGGATCCTTCTGGGGCTCCACCACTGCTGCTGAGGGTCTTGTGGGATCCCTGAGGGCCATACTGGACAGTTGGGCGGGGGATGGCCAACTTGACTGTAGGCTGGGGAGGGAAGTGGTGGTCCTTGAGTCTAGACAAGCTGGGGGATGCGCCTCACTTACAGGCCAGCAGGGGGAGTGGGCATGCTGGACTCCTTGCTTGTAGGGGGAGTGGCCATATTTGACTCCATGCTGATGGCGGGAGTGGGCATGTTTGACTATGGGCTGGTTGGGGGAGTGGGCATCTCTGACTCCCAGGCTGGCAGGGTGACTGGCAGGGTCTAAGAATTATGCCATGATGGCAGAACTTCCTGGCTTGAGAAAGTACTGCGGTTGGTGTCAGGGGAGGGGCAGGGTCTTTTTTAAGATATGTGACCTTCATCTTGGTTTCTGTGGCCTTCATCTTGGTTTTCGCGGTCTCCAGCATTATGCACAGCCCCATGAGGTTTTTCAGTTACTGACTCTTGGATCTCATGCCGGTTAATGCTGAGATTCTTAATTATTTCCGTTACCTGGGGGTCCAAGTCA
This sequence comes from Lasiurus borealis, assembly GCA_004026805.1. Taxonomy (NCBI): domain Eukaryota; kingdom Metazoa; phylum Chordata; class Mammalia; order Chiroptera; family Vespertilionidae; genus Lasiurus; species Lasiurus borealis. The sequence continues at coordinate 41,384 of PVJN01011275.1, forward strand.
CCCCGGGACAGCTCACTGTATGGCCTCCGTTCTTCAGAGCTGGTCTTTGGCTGCGGTTGACAGTCATTCGTTTTTTGTTGTGTGTGTTGTGAACGTGTGTGTTTTTAAGTTGCTGGCATTCTAGAGACATAAAGGATGATACACTCAATATCTTTCTCCTCATTTGCCCAACTATCTTCCCCACAAATGGGAATTTCTTTATCACCATCTTGTAGAGAAGCACCCCTAAGCTCCATATGTCAGTATTTGGGGGGTAATCGGGTCCGAGTTTTATGATCTCTGGGGCCGTCATGGCAAGTTAGCCACAGAAGGTGCTCAGTTGCTGTACTGAGGCCAAGTCTGCTACTTTGATGGTCATGTCACTGACTCTGAGTATGTCCTCCGGCTTCAGGTCCCTCTGTACGATGCTCCTCTGGTGACAGTTCTCTTCCACTGATGTACCTGGAGGAACCACGGCTCCGGCTTCCTCCTCGGTCATGGGCTGTAAGAAGTCTAATAAGTGTCCTCTGCTTGCGTGTTTATCTGTGGTGGTAATGACCTCATAGAACTCGGCAATGTTTGGGCAAATTGAACACTTAACCCAATGAACCGGTTGAAAACCTTCCAAGGAGCCCTGCCCATTCACAGTTTTCCCACCCCTCTCCGTGCTGGTCAGACTGTGCCGGGCCAACCTCACTTCCACAAAAGGGATCCCTCATTAGTGGGGATGGCCATGTGTATGTCCTCTTTGGAGAAGTGTCTCTTCACTTTGCATACTTTTCATTGACTTCTTTGTCCTCCTCTTGTTGAGGTGTATGAGTCCTTTGTATATTTTTGGGGAAAAAACCCTTATTAGATGTCTCATTGGCAAGTAGTTCTCCCATACTAAGGGTCCCCTTCTGAGGAGGGGTTCTTTCACTGTACAGAAGCTTTTTTAGTCTGATGCAGTCCCGTTTGTTTGTTTATTTTTTCTTTGTTTCTCTGGCCATAGGAGATGTATTGGCCAATTCTATGTGAGATGTTGGTGATTTTACTGCCTGTGTTTTCTTCTAACTTTTTGCAACTTACATTTAAGACTTACATTTTGCAACTTACATTTAAGACTTTTGTCCATTTTGAGTTTATTCTTGTGTCTGGTGTAAGTTAGTGGTCTAGTTTCATTTTTTTGCTTATGTCTGTCCAATTTTCCCAGCACCATTTAGCAAAGAGACTGTCTTTACTCCTATGTAAGCTCTTGCCTCCTTTGTCAAATATTAATTGGCCATAATGGTGTGGCTTGAGCTCTGGGGTCTCTGTTCTCTTCCATTGTTACCTGAGCATCCTTATAACCATTAATTTTGAACTCGATAATTGCTTGCTTCCATTTCATTTAGTTCTTTTTCTGGAGATTTTGCTTTTACTTGGGGATTATTTCTTTGCTATCCCATTTCAGCTGTCTCTCTGTGTTGGTTTCTAAGTCTTAGGACTGCCCCGACTCCTTCCAGTCTTTGTGGGGTGGCCTTCTGTCGTAAGTGCCCGTGGAACACAGTGGTACAGCTTCCGTCATCTTCCGAGATGGATGCTCTAGGAATGTCCCTTCTGTGGGTTATGTGACTCTCCAGTTGTCATTGGAAGCTGATTTTTGTTGTCTAATTTGTGGGTGGGATTGACTTACACCCCGCAGAAATGAGCGTAGCAGAATGGAGCCCATTGGAAATAGGAGTACAAACCCATTAGGGTGACACAGGCCCTCAGACCTTGCGAGGGGAGCTAGCTGCTCCCCTCTACCTCACCGGGGCCCTGTCAGATGACCCGGTCCTGAGTTGTGCCCCTTCTTTCCCATGAGGCTGCGCCAGCCGGGACGTGCCTGTGGAGCCGGGCGGAAGAGAACAAGCCTGCCCCTCCTCTCGGGGGGGGGGGGGGGTTCTTGCCCGTGGGAAGGGGGAGAGCTGCTCACCGCCTTCTGTTTCTGATGGGGTGCTCCGAGTAAGTCAGGTTCACAGTTGCACCCTCCCCCAGTGGATGTGACATTAGGGTGGGTCCCGCAGAATCTTGGAATGCAAATCCAGCCTGCCCTTCGATTGGGGTGGCGTGGGTCCCTAGCTCTCAAGAGGGGAGGTGGTTTCTCTCCTGCTCCACATCTTCTTGGTCCTCCTAAAGGGAGGCCCCAAGGGAGTTGCAGCAGATTCAGAGTTCTGTGCGGTGACCACTGTACCCTGTGAGACGGCACCTGCAGGAAGGTGCAGGCGGGGGTTGGAGGAATAGAGCAAGGCTGCCCTCTCCACTTAGGGGGTGCCGGTTCTGGGAGGGAAGAGCTGTCTCCCCTTTCTCTCTCTGCATCTCTCGGGCAGAGGCTCTGATGGAAACCTCCAGGAGGGCGGCTCCAGATGTCCCAGGTCTGATTTGCAATTCCTCCCCCTTAGGTCCTGTGCGTGGCTGGTGGGCCAGCAGGTTCTGGGAATGCAAATCCAGGCCAGCTTTTATTGTGGGGGCCGGGGGGATGCAGGTCCTCGGCCGGTTAGTTAGCCGCTCACATCCTAGCTTGGTGGCACCCCACCAGAGGTCCTGAAGGGAGGCTTACAAAGGTACGCCTCCCCCTAGCCTGCGGCCTGATGCCCTGACCAGGGCACCACCCATTGGGGATGGTGCCAGCCTAACCTGTGGGAGGAGGGGGAAGATTGTCTCTTGGTCTCAAGCCACTCAGTTCAGCGTTTGTTATATTATCATATAACTAGAGGCCCTGTGCACAGATTTGTGCACTGGTGGGGGCGTGGTCTGTGGGATTGGACTGCTATGGGTGTACACTGACCCCCAGGGGGCAGCTTCTGCATTGTGCACCTGTCCCCCATCATAGCAACTGGTTGACCACTCGATCTGGTCGTTCCATCCTTTGGTTGCTGAGCTTTTATATATATGGATGGTATAGTCTAAAAAATACGTTCATTAGCAATATTAAATCCTATAGGAGTTTTAAAACGAGTTCAATGGCATATCATTAGGCAAGCTTTTGTGAGGAGATGAGAACTAAGCATTAATGAATGTAAAATCTTTGAATTGATTTGAATACACAAAATAGATTTGCTGAAATCCACCTTCAGGAATAAGATCCCTTCCAAACGGGGTAGGGCCATGCATCGTCTCGCTCTGAAGGCACCTGTAGCACAGTAACCTGTATATTATTCGCATGTAGTCACGCCAGTTAACTTGGAATCCTTGTGCCCACCTGTGCTAACGGACAGATCTCTGCATGGTTCACCCCATTTCCCCACAACTCCCACCGGACCCGAGTTTGATTCTGGAGTATCCGCTCCACTGTGCAGTACTCGCATGCAAAGGCAGTTCTTCCCATAGCATCTGCCCCCCCTTCCCGTTCTCATTGAGGTTACCTCCCTGTACCTGTACCGGCGTTCCCCCACTGAAGGGACGACTAAGTCCTTCACAGCTTCTGGGGGTGATTGCTTAGCACTGGCTGCCTCTCTCAGTGAGTCTGGGGTACGCCTCGCAGGCCGCACGGCTGTGCTTTCCTGGCACAGATGCCCCGAACTCGTGTTCTGGTGGCAGCAGCCATGGCTAGGCCCGGCACAGTACGGCGGTGACCACCGTGCTCTTTTAACCCCCACGTGTCATTTTTCTTCCTGAGCTCTTAGATGTGGGCAATTATAATTTATGAGGATAATATGTAGGTTTTTGATAATTGCTTTTTCCAATTCAATGTTGTTGTTCACGATAGTGACTCATCATTCTGCTTATTAATTTTTATGTCCTGTCACCGTGTATAAATTAAGCTTTCGGCTTTGAAACAACTTCGTGTTTTGCAGTAAAAAAAAAAAATCCAGACATAAAATAGTTGTGCATTTTTCAAGTTAGTCTATTTTCATCTCCAAGGTTTATAATTACTTTTCAATATACGACAATTATCATACAAATAAATGGAGGTGAAATTTTGTCCTCTCCATGTCTGAAGGTTTATTTTTAGATGTGGAAAACAATCAGATCATTTTGCCCGTCCACCAGAATCCAAACGACTTGTAGGTATTTTCTCTCACGGTTTGACCTCACTCTGATCGTGTCTGTTGGTGAAGTCTCCAGGATCAAGGTCACCTTGCTCCGTGTCAAACGACTGCGCTTTTAAAAAGCGTTTCTGTAGTTAAAAATATATGTTACGAGGCTTTAAATTCGGGGTTCTTGTTTATTTAATTTTTACACGATGGCTAAATTGCCGCAGCTTGGAAACATTACCCAAGCAATGTCGTGTGTACTTGGTCATTTGGCTACTGAATCCAGAGACCAGATGGGGAAACATCTCCTGGTTCCTCATTAATCCAGAGAACGCAGCTTTTGGAGCAGTACGTTTGCTGAGGGGCCAGCATTCCAATCAGAGTTACCAAGAAGCTGAGGGCTGCTGATCGCAGTGGGGGCAGGGATTTGGGAGAGGGATTGAGGTGTTATTTCTATGAGAAATATATTACAGTCGAGTTTTTAAAACTGTGAAAATACCTTAAAGGGCTCTTAGTAAAAAACTCATTTTCCTAGTGGAAACTGAGGCACCGAGAAAATAAGTGACTTACTCAAGAGCAGCCAGCCAGTTAATAATTAATTAATCAAGATCGAAACTCCATCTTATTACCCTCAGCCAGTATCCTGGGGGCCTTTAAGAATACACAGACACACCTTTGCACTCATAGGTATCAATATGTGTGGAAGAAATATACAAAACTCTTAACGTTGTTATCTTTGAACTAAAAGATGAGTTCTTAATTTAATTTTTAAAACATTAAATGAATAAAATGTATGTACTCATAATTTTAAGTGAATAAGAGAAACTTTAGTACATGTAACCAAGATTTCTAATTAAGTGTTTTCGTTTCTCACGTTCAGTCTTTAATTGGGACTACTGAGTCAAATTCTATGGCACTGTTTGGCTCGTCTACATGTTTTGTTTGGCTAGCCTAGATGGAGGTTACTACAGCAGTAATTTGACCTCCAGGTACATTGCCAATGTGAAATCAGCAATATTTTTAATGTATTTTTAAAAATTTATTTCAGAGAGGAAGTGAGAGGGAGGGAGAGATAGAAACATCAATGATGAGGGAGAATCATTGATCGGCTGCCTCCTGCATGTCCACCCTCAAGATCAAGCTCACAACCAAGGCATGAGCCCTGACCAGACATCAATATATTGGATGATACGATTAGTTAATACAGTTTATTTATATTCAGTTCTTTCTGTCCCATACTTGACTGGCTTTTTGTTGTTTTTTGTTGTTAGTGTGTATTGTATTATTCATGGCTTTCTTAATTCCCATTTATTGAGAGTTGGGTGGGTGTCTTTGGAAATCTGTATTTCTACAATTCTACATGTCTGTAATTCTGCAGTTAAATATAATAGAAACGTATTATTTGGAGCTACCTTCAAAGAGTATTGGCAAAACACATAAGAAACCAGCCTCACTGCTCTACAGCCATGCCCATGTTTTTCTCCTTAAAAGATGAGTAGATTTGAGCCATCTAATATAGTAGCCACTAGTCACATATGGCTATTTAATTTTTAATCAATTTAAATGAAATACTATAAAAAAATCCATTTCCTTAATCACACTAGCTTATGTAAAGTGCTCAATAACCACATGTTTTTAGTACCTATTGTGTTGAGTAGCACAAATATAGCATATTTCCTTCATCACAGAAAGTTCTAGTGGACAACCCTTATCCAGATTGGCCATCTATAGAAAAATAGTCTCTAGCAAACATAATAAAAATGAAACACTACTACAAGACTTAGGGAACTTCCGTTTGTGCTAACCTATTTAAAAATATTTGTTATGTCATTGAAAGTCTGAATTTCAGTTTATTCTTATTGCTGGTAGAATATAATAATTATCTAGAGACCATATGATGTTTATAAGTGAGGATGTAAACACACTTGAATTGGAGTATATTCAGGTATAGAAAATACTATATTGTTTTTATTGAAATCACACCACTATCTTAATTTTTTATAGCTGTAAAAAATTTACCTTATGACTTAACTTATGACGTCATAAGGTAAATGCTTACTTTGCAATATGTATCACTTTTATAACTGACATTCTGTGTTCAGGTTCATTGTGTGTCTGACATAATCCCATCATTTCTTTCTCTTCTTTAAATATATTTTTATTGATTTCAGAGAGGAAGGGAGAGGGAGAGAGAGATAGAAACATCAGTGATGAGACAGAATCATGGATTGGTTGCCTCCTGTGTGCCCCCCCACTGGGGATCAAGCCCTCAACCTTGTGCTCGGACCCAGAATGGAACCCTGACCTCCTGGTTTATAGGTCAAGGCTCCACCACTGACCATCTCTTCTTGGTGAACTCCAGTGACATTAATTGGCATAATACAATTGAAAGTTTTCTACCAAAGCATATTTCATAAAAATAGGCCAGAGACACTCTACCAGCAGTAAATCATCTACATATTCACTGGAGCACACAGATATTTTACACAGCATGTAAAATGGATATTCTAGTAGGATGGTTTTGATTAAATGCCCTTTCTTTTAAAGCTTTAGCAAATTTTTAGGTATTTTATTCCCATGGATAATTGTGTTCTGAACTTCATACATCCATTGTTATGTTTTTCAACGGAATTCTCAGCTGACTTTAAAAACTGAGAACAAGAAGTGTTATTATTTACAGGTGTTTTTAACAGCTCTCCAATTTCATAACTTGTCATTTCCCTTTCTTTGATTTAGAGAGGTGTTATACTATTGAAAGTGTTCATGTGTGATATATACAAAAAAAAAAAATAATTTGAGAGGGATTATCCTAACATGGTTAAGAACTCAGACTCTGAAACCAGACTGTCTGGATTCTTAATTTTATTTGCTTTCAACATGGTGCATGTTACTTACCGTCTCAGTTTCTTCATTTTAAAAAGTGGGAATAATATCGATCTATGGAGAATAAAGCCTCATAGGATTGTTATGAAGATGAAGGCCTCGTGTGTGTAAAGTGCTTAAAATTGCGAATATCATATAGTAAATTTGATGTGTCTGCTATCATTATTGCAATTGAAAGAAAATGAAAAGACATTCGCTCCAATCATGAAGCATAGTTCATTCTGATCATTGTTGTTATTTCAGTTTTTCATCAGTGAAAAAAACATTGCAGTGGATTATTTAGCCATTATTTGATATTTTCAGTTGTATTTTTATGTTTTTATATGAAATTGTCCTGGAATGCTTCACAATATATTAGGTATTAGGAATGTAATAATAATTTGCCTGAGTACTGTCTCTATCACCAGAGACTCTAAACCCACGCTACCTAGGAAAAAAAAAATTATTTCTTAACTAAGAGAGTAGTCACGTTAAAATTATTCCTTTTTTTAAGGGTCTCATATGGTATTCTTTAAGCATGTAATGGTTAATTTTTTTCTGTTTCTCACCTTGATTATAGGGGAAGACCTTGTTTTGACTGTAAAAGAATGTCCTTTATTTCTTTTTTTTCAGTTTTATTACATATTGATATAATCTCTATATAAGTTTAAGGTATACAACATGACTTAATTTACATATCTTGTGAAATGATTACCACCATAGGTTTATAATATTCACCAGCTCATATAGATGCAATAAAAACAAAAGAAAAAATTCTCCTCATGATGAGAACTCTTAACACCTTTCCTGTGTATGATACAGCAATGTTAACCATAGTCATTGTATAGAACATTACAGCCTTAGTAATTATTTATTTTACACCTGGGAGTCTGACCATCTTCCTTCCGTTACCCTCCCCTCATCCCCCCTCTGGTAGACCACAAATCTCATCTCTTTGTGTTTAGTGGTTTTGGGGGAGAGCAGGGAGATCCCACATATAAGTGAGACCATATAATATTTGTCTTCCTCTGAGTAATTTCACTTAGCATAATGCTCTCAGGGTCCATCCGTGTTGTCACAAGTGGTAGGATTTCCCGTTTTGTTTTGTTGCGTGCGTTTTTTACAGTTGAATAATATTGCAGTGTGTGTGTGTGTGTGTGTGTGTGTGTGTGTGTGTGTGTGTACAGTGGGTTAGCAGTGTGCCCAGGTCGCACAGCTGGGAATCGCAGAGCTGGAATTGTACTTGAGCTTGACTCCAGCAGCCCGTTTCCTTTCCAGCTTGTTATGTTCCTTTGCAAAGAATAAACCGATTTTAGGAATTACTTTTAGAAGCATCTCTGATTCTCGTTTGTCATTTCCTGTATTGAATCTTAAATTACAGTGTTTTAGAGAATAGTCTATAAAAAGTAGAGCATATTTGGACTGGTACAAAGAACATGATTAAAAGGATAAAAATAATTCCAAGCAATAGTATTAATTTAAGCAAATTTAAGCTGAACATTGAGAAGTTAAGAATTTAAGCTTCTTAGATTTTTCAAAGCAGTGCTTTTTGTCTATTTTAGAAAACATTCATTTCATGTAAGACACTGCTTACTAAAAAATAAAATAAAGTTAGTGTAGTCATTTATTGTTAATGTCCCCAACTCACTGAATTAATTATGTTGGCTTATTTTTGGTATTTATTAAATTTTTTTGACCCATAGTTCCTACTCACTTGAGAAAGAAGAAAGGAAGAATGAAAAAGAAAAACCCATTTGTGAATAGTCACACTTGTTGAAGGTTTTGTGTTAATATTGAATGAAAGTGGTCATATCTGTGCAGCCGTGTTTATTTCAGCAACTTAGTTTATGGACAAATTCTGCCGCTTCTCACTTTATTCTCATTTCAAACCCAGTTCATATTTTATTTTACTGATTTTAAGAAGAACCTCAGAGTTATCCAGAGATTTGTGTCCCTTGTGTACTAGCTTTGAGGGAAGCATGTGACTCTTGAAGTGTTAGGGGGCATTGTAGAGGAGAAGTCTAGCAGGTATTTGAGATGGTCAGAGCTTAGAATACTCATTTGAGACAGTGGTTTCAAATCTAAGTGACATAACACCCTCCTTGGAAGGAAATAAAGAAAGAACTCACAAGCCTTAAGGTTTACTTAGATTTATTTTTTTACATATGTATATATTAAAGTAGACATAATGAATTCCTATCCTTATAAAGCTAAGAAACCAAAGTCAAACTATCTTTAACATTTTGAATAAAATCAAAATTCTAAAATCCCACTGAAAAGACCTTCTGGGCTCCTCGTCTTTCTATCCCAATCTATCTATTTCTTAGGATTGGATATAATGCTACATCTTCTAAGACATGTTTTATTATCATCCTAAATATAATAAATGATCCCTCTCCCCTCAACCTTTATGAAAATTATACATCTTTCTCTCCTGGTACTTATCATATAATATTTTATTGGTCTGCCATTACCCTATCAATCATAGTTTCCTTGAGGAAAAAGAAGCATATAACTTAATGAGTTGTATTGTTAGGCTCTGTGTCTATATAATAATATTTGTATGCTGCATTGTTTATATCACTCAACCGGTACCCTGAGTCTCTGGTTATATACCAATCATTGCGTAATGTCTAGAAAAACAGAATTAAATACAATTCCTGCAACAAAGGGGCTTAGGTCTTTTAGAGAAAAAGACAAATGAGCCAATAATGACAATACTATTCTCAATGAGCCCAGGCTAGGTTTAATTCACTAATGAAAACTTAACAATGGTGAGATTTCCAATTTCCTTCCTAACTGGTGTAAAGCTAATTAAATTAAGCTCTCAGCACCAGGCACTTAAAAACCGAGACACTTAAAATTAAGGGAGGCATAACCCACATTAGGAAACATCATCTGTCTCGCGCCTCTCTTTTTCTTTCCTCCAACCGAGACCTCAACTTCTGGTTCCAGAGATTGAACACTTGTTGTGATGGAGGTTTACAGGTTTGTGGAATGAACTCCTTTTGAACTATTGTCAGATGCTTTCTTCCCTATTTTCACCTGCACATTCACACCTATTTCAGATGCCTTTGACTTTAATTTCTCCTCCCGTGACCTAAGCACTGGTTTCTGTGTCTTTCTCATGCACATTTATCTTTCTGAGTTCACATATGAGATGGGTGAGTGGGAAGAGATCAACCGAAGGATTGAACACAGATAATAGTGTGCTGCAGGCCTGGGGCAGGGCCTGGAGGGGCCTACTAGAGGGGAGAGGGGAGAGGAAGGAGCATATTTAATACTTTAAACACCAAAGATTTTAAAAAATAAAGAAAATACAACTTTTCTAAGCATTGAAGAGGATTATGAGATTGCAATGTTCCCTCAAATCATTTAAGACCTACTACAGATAAAGAACATTACATATATGTAATAGGTGCAATGATTTATTCATTCACTCTTAACACGTTTTTGTGGCCTTTTGTACACTAAGATTTGAGCTAGGTCCCTAGAAATAGAGCAGTGAACCATAGAGAAATTTCCAGCTCTCATAGAATGTAGGTTCTGATGGATGATAGAAGTATACACATAATGCCAAGTGTTCAGTTATAACTTAGTTTTAAATTTTTGTAATGAAATTTTCTCAGAGAATATTTATAAGGGGCTTTATAAGAACCTCTTTGAATAATTTATATTAAATTAAAAAATGATAGTGTTAGTGGCTCAGTAGAATCTCACAAGTCCTGGGAAAATGTCTGCCCAGATTCCAGTAGGCATGGATATGACATTTATCTTCTTACTGGGTGAGGGGTGGGCGCCCGGAGCATCTTGGGAGTTTTGGAAGCAGAAGCAGTTCCAATAATGGCGGCTCTGCAAAGGTGGCTGGACTGCAGGGCACTTACATGCGAGGCTCAGTGGCCCAGCATTTTCTAGGAAACAGAGAGAGAGGTGATGTGATGGTGGGAGAGACCCTTCAGACGCACCAGTGATTCTTAAGTCAAGTTAATATCAAGAACTAGTACTCGCTAAGGTGAAAATAAACCGAGTGAATATAACCAGGGTCAGTGTTTGTGACAGACTTGGTTTTCCAGTGATGATCACAGTGTCTCCCTATTTCCCGTGATCCATGCTGACTTCAGAGAGCCAGTCAAACATGGCAATTAAAACACATTAACATCCGGTGCGAACCAAAGACAACATACTGTTCATTAGTTTCTGATTGAAAATGGGATTTTTCTCTCCTGGGCCATATTATTTATTGGCTTAAGCCAGACTCTTTAGGAGCTTCTGCCTTAAGTTCTTATTCTCCTGCAAATGCTAACAATGAAGGTCCTTTTAACAGATGTTCCTCTAGACCAGCAGTTCTCAACCTGTGGGTCGCGACACCTTTGGGGGTCGAACGACCCTTTCACAGGGGTCGCCTAAGACCATCGGAAAATGCAGATATTTACATCACGATGCATAACAGGAGCAACATTTCATGGTTGGGGGTCACCACCACACGAGGAACTGTATGCAAGGGCCGCGGCCTTGGGAAGGTTGAGAACCACTGCTCTAGACATAAAAACGTCCCAGGTCCACTGCTCATTTGACTCACCAGACTCCTGTTATTACAGCAAATGTGAGTGGGAAAAGCAGAAAGAATTTCTACTCTGCTCCCTACTGTGGTTACACACCTGCTGCCTGTCAGTCCTGCTGTCAGAGCTCGCGTGTGTCAGGTGCTCACTTGGTGCCCGTCAGTCTTCTAAGTGCTTTTCGTATGTCAGTCGGTTTAATTCTCAGAGCGACCTCTTGAGACAGGTTTTATCCCCCTCCCACGGAGGAGGACAATCTGGCGCATCAGAGAGAAGTACTTGCCTAAGGTAAGAAGCGGTAAGCCAGTGAGCAGTGAGTCAGGATCCGGGGTCCCAGGCTGCCTGCATCTCGGCGATGTTGTGAGCAAACGGAAATTCTAAAACCGGAATATTTGTTCCACAATTACCTGGGGCAAAGTTTAGCAAAACATCTTTTTGGAAGGAAAAAATTTTTTGAGTGGGATGTCAAGTAATTCAGTGATTATGAACCAGTAACAAAAATTTCACAGTGCATTTAGTTATAGTTTCCTAAGGATGATTTTTAACTTAGATGTAATTTACTCTAGCATGTGATAAGAAGGAAAGGTGTGTGATGTCTCATTGCTACAAACACGAGAGAAAGCAAGTTTTCCACGTAATCCTGGCTGGAACAATAAACCGCTTTAAAAATATGATACATTTTGTTAAGGATAGAACACAGGTTGACCTATTCAAGAAGATCATGAAAAAGATTTCTGAAGAAGCATATATACGTATTTTAATAATAGCTTGGCTTGACAATTTATGCAAGGTACAGTAAAATTATGCCCTCACTTAAATATTCCTGCTTCTGCAGTTTGTGCAGATAAGGAAAGAATGGCAGGTTAGTTATCTGTGACCTGGGGGAGAAATGGAGATGTCTTCTCCCTCTCTGTGTGTGCTTATAATTAACCTACAGTTAGTGAGCAGAAGAATGAGAACACAACTATATTAAAGTGTGCCAGTGTGGCCTGCCCACTGTGGCTCGGCAGTAGAATGTGGATCCAGAAACCAGTCTTGGCAGATCATTTCCTGGTCCGGGCACATGCCCACGTCGCGGGCTTGATCTCCAGTAGGGGCCATCCAGGAGGCAGCCAATCCCTGATGTTCCCCTCTCATCCATGTATCTCTCTAGGGTTCTCCCTTTCTATAGAAAAAATCAGTAAAAACATTGTTTTAAAGCGCCAGTGTCCAATGAAAGGTGCTAGGAAGTGTCAACGCGACTTCCTCAATTGGAACCCGTGTGCCACTCCGAGGGGAGGGGACGGGGGAGGCCCTGCATGCGTGGGGACAGAGCATGGGGAACCTCAGCGCCAGCCTCTCCGTTTCCTGTGAACCTCAAACTAGAAAATGGTCTTGAAAAAAGAAAGGTGAAGAAAAGGGAAATGTGAGTCAAGGGGGCGAGGAGCATAGGGAGAAGGGGAATATTAAGATAAAGGAGAGCAGGGAGAATTGGGGGAAAGACAGGCAGAGGAGCGGAGTGGGGTGTGAGGTAATGCACAGCACCTGCCCAATGGAGGTCCCCATCTGGACCCCCATGTTCAATATGTGTCAGCACTGAACTCATGTCTGGGTTTCCCTTTTTTCCCTGTGTGTCTATGGTAGCTGCAGTTAAAGGAAGTAGAAACAAAAAGTAAATGAATGGTTATAGTTCGTCTTGCATAGCTTACATATTGGACAGATTAAGAACCTATAACAGCTGAGACTGGTTTGGCTCAGTGGCTAGAGCGTCATCCTGCGGACTGAAAGGTCCCAGGTTTGATTCTGGTCAGGGGCATGTACCTTAGTTG